>JAHWFO010055510.1:1833727-1975218 GCA_023313115.1 Rhysida immarginata | reverse complement strand
GTTCTTTCTCTTTGTCACAATCACTCTGCAAAAATCCACGTGACAAGTAACTGTTATTTGCATGCATTCGACCGAGTGTGTTTAGAATTAATCCACATGGAATTCAGAATAATTTATTAGAGAATAACATTTTATTTGATTATATGTATTAAAGTTTTGTTTTATATCACACTCTTTTTGAAAAGCAGTAGAGCTACGAAATTTTAATGGGATAAAGTTATAATAAAGGTTATTAGAAAGGTTCTTAACTTAAAGTCGAATACAACAGAGTTGTATTAAATTATAAAACATCATAATTGCATAATTACAATACATTAAGATTTATTTTCACCTTAATAGTTTAATAGAATATGAATAAAATAATTAAGGAGGAAATCCGAGTATGTAGATGTTTAGCCATAAATACGAGAGCCATGCAGAAAGTAAAGAACGGTTGGGTCTATTCCAACAGAAAACATATCAAAATAAAACTTTATTTGCAACAATATTACATCTAACGCTACTTTTCTACATAATCCACTTCTCATAACGAGACAAGTTTTTCAATGCCGATGTTATAGGCTACTCCACTGCCGCCAATGATTAAATCAAAGCGCCAGTTCATGGTGTGGCATCACACGCCTTCTCCTTCATAAAACAGAGAAAAAACTTGAAAAAGCGCTATCCAAAATAAGAGACGCGCAATGTTTAGAATAGAGTAGGTATATTTCCTGAAAATCGATAAATGGAAAACGATCTGAAACACGTCGCACTTTTCAGGCCACTATACAGGAATTCCAAAAGTCGCTGCATATTACAATTCGCTTAAAAGTCGATAAATGTGTCTGCAGGGATTATGTTGATTCATGACAACGCTCGACTTCACGTAGCTGCAGCTATACAACAAGAATTGCAACGTTTCAAGTGGGACGTTTTTGACCATCCCCCTTACAGTCCCGACCTGGCGCCTACTGATTTTCACCTTTTCATTTAAATGAGGGGTTTCTCGGAGTAACGCATTTGTAATGTGATGAAGTGCTTAAAGAAGCAGTAATTTCACGGTTCAGTCATTGGTGGCAGATGAGTATAACCATGGATGAATAATTCCAGGATGGGAAACTCCTTTGTTAAAACCGTGAGTTTTTTTTTCAGTGGCGCCCTCGGATGATTTGCGTGGACTTTCGAACAAACTACGGCGACAACAATAGAAAAGCTGCGATTTCTAATTTGTTCTTATGATTCATTCATTCGTGTTATAAGGACTGTAGCCATTGAATGCTGCGTACTATCATTATCAGATTTCTGCTAAACAAAGAATAGTGCTCACGCAAATCGACCGAGGGCGCCACTGAAAAAACTCTTTTTAACAATGGCGTTTCCTATCCCGTTATTATTATGTATTCATGGTATAACATCGGGATTGAAAAACTTGTGTCGTTATGAGAAGTGGTTCAGTAACAATGGCGATTATGTAGAAAAGTAGATTTAGGTTTAGTATTGTTGCAAATATAAAATTCAATTTATATTTTAATAAAAAGTTTCTTTGGAAACAATATATACTTAATATTTTGTAAAATAAATGAATATTAGAAAAGTTAGATTAAATTTTTAATATATAAAGTATCTCGAAGATAACGCATGAAAAAAATGCTATAGACAAAACCTGTCCCGTTTTGCTGCACGTAGTAACTTTAAGGTTGCGAGACTATAGAATGGATCCTTCAAGATTAAGTCACCTTTTTAAATAGTATGTAAATATCGATATAAAACATGTGGACGAGGGTGAATCAAAAAGTAAGTTACACTCTGAAACAGTCAAAACGGATGTAAGATAAGATCCCATACACATATTCTGAAGAAAGGTGCACCATTTATTTAAACTTGTCTACATAATCACCCAACAATTGTAAACACTTGTCTGAACGTGAAATTAACTTTTCATGCCGCTGTGGTAAAGAACCGCTCCAGCGTTTCTCAACCATGTCACCACACTCCCATAAGAAACGCTAAGCGTTCTGGCGATTCCTTTAATTCTGATTCGTCGATTGTCAAGAACCATCTCATTAACGCGGGCAATGTGCTCGGAAGTGGATGGTCTTCCTGCGCGGTGTTCGTCCGTCAAATCTGAGCGCCCATTTTCGAACTGCTGGCACCACTTCACAATTGCAGGACGAGAAATCACATTATCCCTGTAGACACCGCAAATTTACTTATGGATTTCAGTGCAATTTAAGCCTTTCACCCACAAAATGCTGATTGTTCCGCGAATCTCCAAGGTGTACAATCAGTTGCTGTGCCATGACTACAATACTCTTGCGTACGCAGTAAGCACGTGAACACGTGGAGTGATGCCACGTTGCTATTATAGACATACAGGGAACACCTAAAAAACGGCGAATAATGTCAAGGCTCTTCGACCACAGATCGTGCTGAGTGTAACTTACTTATTGATTCACCCTCGTATTAAATAACAAGTGTTATCTGATAAGTATATTTCTAATTAAATTTGTTTTCGAGCTGTTTAGATATGTCAATATTCATGTTTCAAATCATTAACGAGTCTGGATAAAAGATTATTACCGTCTTTTCCGGACTATAAGTCGCACTGTTATTTCAAAATTTTGGCTCCTGCAGGAAATCCTGCGACTAATGTAGCGAAAGAGACTTATATATGAAATTTAAATGAAAAGTCACACAGTTTTGTCTCGATATCTTTAGAAAGATCAGTTAGTAGCAAACACGGGGGAAGTGCACGGGTTAAGCGTAGAATTAATAATCTGTTTCAAAAGATTGCTCTATGTAAAAAAAAAAATTGACTTTGAAATGACTTTAAAAACGTACACCGGACGAAGAATTAATAATTCTCTCTAAATTAAAATATAAAATTCTTGAAGAGTAATAATTGAATGATCTTAAGAGAGTTATTTTACACGCCAAATCTCAGATGTTTAAATAACTGATGAAAATAGGAAAGAAAATTCCACAGCCTGGATTCGAACCAGGAATCTTCTGCTCACCGTGCAGACGCATCAACCAATTGCGCCACTGCGGACATGGAAGCATAAACGCTATCGACATGTCTGTAGGGCTGGTTGGAGCAGTACCCGGTTCGCAGGCTGGGACTATCTTTCCTACTGGCGTAATATTCGTTGAAGAGTAATAATGATCTTAAGAGGCTTTTCTTACACGCCAAACCTCAGATGTTAAATTATTGATGAAAATTTAACATCCTTCCTTCATAAAACTATTTTTGAATACTATCCTTCATCAATAAAATTATTGTTTGAATCATTTCCTCTAAAATCGTTTATTTTAAAGTTATTCTGATTTATGAAGGTAAATGCACATCCTGTTTACGATTTATTGTTAAATTCTTTATAGAATATGACTTTCTTTTAATTAATTTATTTAATTTCGAATAAATTATATTGTATTCTTTTATTATCTCAATATTTTTAAATTTCTTATCTTTGAGTTTCATATATACTTAAGAAATTGAAAGGAGAAATATAGATGAATTGATATCCTCCCACAACCTGAAATTTCAAGTAAATAATTTGTTTCATTTTTAACTTAAGAGCAATCTCAATTTTTTTGTTTTTTTAATAATATTTCAAAATAAAGGAAATCTTATAAGAGAACACTGAAAATGCATTTGTAATATTGGATGGTTTATCTTCTTTTAGTAAACTTACTCTACAAGTACTAAAAAAATAAGTTTTATAGCCCAAAGAAAAATCTAATTTTCTTTTCCTTAAAAAGTAATAAGATCTTACAAGAACAAATACAGTTTCCGGGACCAGAAAGGTGTTTGCGAGTGCTCCCAAGGGTTTTGACAGAAAATCTGGTCTTGTTTTATTTCTTTTAACCCCCCATGGGGAAACTTATTTGCGAATACAGGAGCTTGAAAGTGGACTTGAGGGATTGAAAGAGAGGAAAGAGTGATGAAGATAAATTACCCATATGGAGCAGGAAATTCTATTTTTTAAAAGATTGCTATAACAATTAACTTCTCTGTATGTTAAATGTTATTCAATCCTTCGGCTTTATCCTTGGACTGGAATAAATCGGCGCCGATCAGTTTCCATTGTGAAAACCATTTCTATCTGGAAGCGCCGTCGAGTTTCCTATGTGTAATAAATCTCCGTAGAATCCATTCGTCTTTTAAGGAAATCTCTCCCCCACTTTTTTTTTTCTCTTTCACTCGAAGAATAAAAACATGTTTAAGTCATTGAGGTTTTGTTCCTTCGGATTTTCTCTCACCTTTTCGTCTCGTTCTTTTCTCGCTTGACAAAGACGGATTCAAGACGGAGTGACAGAGACAAAGCGCTAATCAGCGGGAAAATAAGAAACGTAAAAATGGGGAACGACTTTCGTCTTAATCTTCATTGTGCTCTTGATTCGGTCTGTGTTCTCCATCCATTTTGTTATCGTATTTGGAATTTTTTTTCTATTTTTTTGTCTAACTTATTTCGGTTGTTCTAATAACGTAATTGATAGTTTTGGTGTAATCTACCAATAACCAAAAGTACCCATATTCTTGCATCTTTTTACTTTGATTACTTAAAAATTTTTATATCGTTTACTGTACACCGTTTTTGATGTTTCTGGTACGGATCAGATTAAATATTATTTCTGGAAAGGTAATAACAATATGTAATACGGAATTGGATTTCTTGGTTTATTTAAAAAGTTAAATTTACAACTGTTTTGTCTTTTGAACTTTAGTTTAACATCCCTTTTGCAGCTTTTCTCCTTCCTTCACGGCGAATATTGTAACTTCACAAGACCTAATCGATAAAAGTTTATTAAAAGGTCTTTAAAGTTTCTATCTTAAATAAGCCAGTTAAGAAGAGAGAGGCGATCAATTCACTTTTCCACAAAATCATTTATTAAACCATAGAGGCACATTCTATTACTATGTATTCATCAGTCAGTATGAGACAAGGGGATAATCGACAATCGAACAGCATAGAGAAAACAAAACGAGTGGTCGAAAGCAATGGTTTCAACACATACTCGCCCAAAAGTAACCAAACGGGGTACAATGAAGTAGGAAAAAAGCCAGATGAAAACTAGGAAGCTAGGAGATCCAGTTGTTTGGAAGAAATGCCTTTTGAATGTCGTCGAAGTTGACGTCCAGGATGTAACGAGGCCCGTGATACCTGAGGGAAATTCCAATGATGACAGGTGATCCAGAATGTCTGCAATCAGCTTCTTAATGGATTCCTAGACGTGGTTTCCAAATGGAAATACATCGAGATCGTCAGCAATTGAATAATTACTTGCAACTCTTCTTCAAGTTGGGCAATGGTCATCAAGATAACGTTTTAGAAGTTTGGAGGTCCTTCCATCTAGACTTGCATATTGTACCCCAAACAGGCATATCATAGAGCAGAATTGTTGGAATTACCATTGTACAATTACTCGTATATACACGATAGGTGCTGTTACCCCTAGAAGAGCAATTAGACTAAACGTTGCCTTCTTAGCTCTATAAAGAGACAAAGGATAAAATATACAGGCTATTTATGCAAACATGAGAACAATCAACATGAAAAGAGTTGCTTTCCCGTGATTGATTACAGAGAGAGTTGCGGACAGGAGTGGGTAACAGTAAGATTCGAGAAATTCAGAAAGTTGCTCCATTCTGATAGGTCCATGGGCCTTCTATCATTATTAATCAAAGCTTCTGATGGGTGCTTCAGGATTTCCACTGTTTCCAAGAAGTTTAATCTTTGCACGTATTGGCTATTGTAGAAGAATAACCTGTAATGATTATATGTTCGATTGGCTGCTCTCTCTCTTCTTAACTGTAAGTATCTACAGTTCGTTTACTCTCTTATCTTAGATAAACCAATCTTCCAGAACAACAGTTAAGAAATACATAGGCCTAACATCTACAATAAACACACAGAGAGTCTCATATCTTGAGTAGCAGAGTCTCAGATTTGAATCGTATCGAAAATCTTTGTGCTACTTGAGTCGTATCTAAAGTTTGTAAAACGCTGATACAGACATCAGACAGCCTATCAATCTCGACGACCTCGGAGTGATGTAATCTACATTTGCACACTGTGCTAAAGACATTGCTACTGTTATTGGGTTTAAGTGAGGAATGACGCCATATTAATAGGTCTGTTTAGGGGCCAATATTCTGTCCGGCATCAATATGAAAAAACTTTATAAGCTCACATCTTTAAAGTGGGGAAAATAATTATCAAAAACATTTTTACATGTAAGGAGATTTCCTATAAAAGAATTTGTTTCATGAGACCAAGAAGGCCAGTTAGTGACATAAGTACAAAAGCTCCCCTCACGGGTAGCATGAGTTTCTGTTTCTCCGTGACTCAATAGGTTAGAGCAATAAAACGGATCTTTGTGGATTCTAGTTCCATTTCATTTCGCGGACCATGAATATCTGTTCTTCACTTGTTTTATTAATTGAAGTTTCGGAGACGTTCCTAAGACACTTAAAGATTAATTTCATTTTTGTTTCTTAAATATAAGACAGACGTTTCAGAACACGACATGCACAGTTTCTTTTTCCTATGCGCTATTATTTACTTGGGTTAATATCTTAATAAGTTCTTTTCCCGGAAGGAAAAAAAATAGTCACGCAACACAAAACATCTATTTGTCGAGAAAACAGTAGGAGAGCTTTTTTTAAGAAATTATTAATTACAGTATTACTACAGTCCTTCAGAAATCTTCAAACGAGCTCAAACGCTTGATTTCCCTGCTCCATTTTCTAATTTACATTTCGAGGTCTCCATCTCCTTTGGAGCAGGCTAATTTCCCTTACTTTTTCTCTCCTTCTGCCGCGAGTAGATTGCATATTGGCATTCGGATTAAACGGAGGCAAAAAAAAAATGAAAACAACGCAGATTGGAGGAGGAAATTGAAGGAGGTTCTCTTTCATCTACCCTCTGTACGATCAAGTGCGCCTTTGCGATAGCCGTGTTTTTAATTGCCTCCTTCTGAAAAAAAAGAGAAAGGGAGGGAAAAAACAATACTCAGCCATCTTCCTTCGAAAGTTCGAGAACGGTAAAAGAGGACGGTTGGGTGCTTGTGTGTTGCTTTTGGTTGCCTCGCTTCGGTGGTGTTCCGGAAAAGCTAACTTGCGGGCGGTCAATATGATTCATTACCGAGTCCTTGTTTAGAGAAGAAAAAGAGGATAGGAAAAAAGGAAGAAAGAAGTAATTAATTTCCCTTTAAATGAGAAAGAACATTGCTTTATTTTTCTGAATATTGTTCTACTCTTTCTTTTTTTTTTATTTACCGCGCGCCGGGCCCCCCCGCCTAAGATGAAAGCCGAGCCGCTAAATATGTTTATTCGTCTTCAAAGAAACAACTCAAAGGTTAATGAAATATTGCGTTAACGTTTTTCATTGTTCATATTATGTGTCTGTTTTCTTCATAGTTGCTTAAAATAACACATATCTGAAGAATTCTCTATTTAAAATTTAAAAGAAATAATTAATTTATTTTTTGATTGAAAACTAAACGTTTACACGGGATGGGTACAGGAAAATATAATTTGATAAACATGAAGACATATAACTGGAAAATAAGTTATTTTAGAGAAAAATGTCTCAGAAGAACAGGGGAAATGAAAAGAAAACCGCGTTGTTAATTTTTTATAATCTGCTGAAAATTTTCCAAGTCATTTCAAGGTCAATTTATTTATTTTTTTTAAATTGAAAACTGTATTTTTAACAATTTTATCCTATGCTGAAATAACAAATGTTTGTCTCAGTTATTTTTGTATTCCGACTCCTATACAGGGTGTTAATAAATTTCATGACCAAAGTGATAGAAAGTGAGTTGATCTTAGTGGCGGCATTTTTATTTCTGTTCATATTTCAGTTATTGTTTAAATTCGGACCCATGTTCATATGAACTTTTTTGCTTAGAATCGCATATTCCATCACCCCTATCATTTTGGTGAAATTTAACAACACCCTGTATAGTTCAGTAGTATGAACAAAAAATTTTGAGGTATTAACAGCGGCACATCTAAATGCTGGATGTCGAAAACAAGGCATAAAAATGTTTTTAATGGAACAACAATCTGCCATAATTTTTGAACTTTGAAGTTAGCAGGCTACACAAAGTAGTTTTAACTTAATTTCAGTTTTTATTAATTTCTCTATTACGAGAAAGTATTGTAATCGTAATTGGTATTGTAATAGTAAAAAGTCGACCTCGAGATTGTGATGAATCTTGACATTTTAGAATGTCCGAAAAGCACTTTTTTTGGAATTATGTCTGTGTCTGTCCGCAGGTGTGTGAACATGATAACAAAAACGCAACGAGCAGGATGGATGGAATTTGATCTCTGGTTTTACATCAAAATTGTAAGATTGTATTTACCTGTATCAACTTTTGGACCAAATCGGTCAACCGAAAGTGGTATTTTGCCTAAACACATATTCGATTTTTTCATATAAATAGCACTTTAAATATAGGTAAACAAATAAAAAGAGTATACGCGTTTGTAATGATGAAAGACAATTAGATATGATGAAAGACAAATTTCAGCGGAATCGCACAAACAGAAGGGATAATTTTCCTGAACACTTATTTAACATAATTCAAGATAGGTCAATGAGAGCATATCGTACGCCATACCTCAGATATTAAAATTATTGATGAAGTTTCCTGAAGGTTCCTGGTTCGAGTCCAGGCTGTGGAATTTTCTTTCCTGTTTTCATCAGTAATCTAGTTTTTGCTTGAATTGAAGCGAGGCCAAAGAGAGGCAGGCCTTGGCCGTAACCACCAAGAGAGAAAGCCTCCTCAATGAAACGTAACTACAATGTTACATCATTGCTATTCGTATTTCTACCAATAATAGAGAAGTTCAGTACCACGTAAACGCGAACGTGACGCGAACGCGTGTGACGTTTCCAATCTGAAATGACGTAGCTTTTTCATTGTTTACAACGTTAACAACACCACCTTTACTCAAAGCCTGAGCGCGAAAACGTCATACATTATTACATCATTACGGTAAGGTATTGTAAATCATATTTTTACCAATAATAAGCCAGAAATTGTCCCTACCGTAGGTGATGTAACAATGTAAGATTTCTCCGTGAGCAGGCTTTCTCTCTAGGCGGTATTGGGAAAAGTCACCTGACAATACTAGTCCGGCCAACAATCTAACCTTCATTGTTTCCCACAAACGAAAAAATATCGATTGTTAAAATCCAAGATGGAAACAGTGAAGGTTACATTGTTACTCGGACTATTATGGCCAGATGACTTTTCCGCGCAGGGGCAACGCCTCCTAAAGATAAGGCCTGAGCGCAAAAACGTCCTACATTGTTACATCATCATCCGAAGATACGTTTAATCGCATTACTACCAATAATAAGCCCTGAAATGCAATTAAACGTATCTTCGGATGATGATGTAACAATGTCTGACATTTTCGCGCTCAGGCAACACCACCTAAAGACAAGGCCTGAGCGCGGAAACGTCATACATTGTTAAAACGTCATAAGTAGTCATCTTTAATCGCATTTCTACCAATGATAAGCCCGAAATTATGACTAGGTATGATGATGTAACAATATATGAAATTTCTGTGCGCAGGCCTTCTCTTTAGGTGGTGTTGGCTCAGGCCTTATCTTTAGGAGGCGTTGGCCGGGGCCTGTCTTTCTCGTTGGCTACGGAAGGGAAGCAAGTGACGCCACAAAAGTAAACAATTAAACTTCTCCATTCCTTTAAACAATTACGACAGTGTTAATTTTAATTGTTGGTTAATTAAAATAAGATGGAAATACTTGTTCCGGTTAAAGCAATACGTTGGGAAAAGTCCTTTATTCACCTGCACGTTCCGGCTAGATAGCCATTGAAAGGGGAAACAGATTTTGCTCTGAATTCAATAGATGTGCCCGAAAAACATTTAGAAGACAAGGAAATGTAATTTTCACTAGGAAGACAAGGAAATGTAAACAAAATAATTTCCATTCTTTTATAGAGAAACAAGATACTTGCTTTCAATTATGTTGTTAATTTGTAATTTGTTTTATGTTGTTAATTGAGCCTCTCTATAATGACCAGTTTTGCTTGGTCCTGTGGGTGGTATCTCCGTTTTATAAATACTGTATCTCGCACACACTCCATGTGCAATCATTCTCCAAATTCATTTTTCGTCAGATTTTTTCCAAGGTTATACAGCTTTGGTAAGTTTGATATTATAGTCTCGTTTTAAACAAAAGTTAAACACGGAAAGAAAGGGGAAAAATCAATAAATTTTAAACTTTTGAAACTACGACAATTCTGAGCCTTTTCCTTTGATATGACGAGTAAATTATGATAAGTACATTTACGGGTAAAATTGATTTAAATTATTGCTCAATGAAAGCCGAGTTTTACGTTTAAGCTAAATGGCATGCAGAAAAGTTAGAATTTTTATGGATATTCGTTGAGAAAAGTTTATTCTATAAAAATTTTATATTTGTGTTCAATATGAATTAATGTGAATTAATTTGAATTTTAAAACGTGATGCAAATCTCTATTATTATTTTATGTTTGACAGTGTTATTAAATAATTTATGAGACTAGAATTTGCTTTTTTTACGATCTACTTCATGGAAAATCCCATGAACATCATTAAAAATACTTAAATTAATGCGGATAGTTTTTAATAATATTTATGCGGGATCATTATGGAATTTATGGCAACTGTTATTCACTCCCAAACATGCAATATTTAAAAGTTTTTCTGACCGTTTACATTATACTGATCTGGGTCGAGGAAGAAACATCAGACATGTTTAATAAAGATATTTAGTGTACAATGAGCACAGAAATGCTCAATATAAACTTTCAAAGTAGTCCCCAAGACCATCCTATAAAGTTGCCAGCGATGGGGAAGGTGGTATATAACACACGCTGCATCTGAATCATTAATGGCTTGACAATGTCGGCAATATACGGTACTAATTGTTTAATTTACTAACACGCAACCACGTTTCACATGCCCCATTCTAATGGTGACAGTCAGAAGCACAATTTACGGGCTTTTAAAAGTGTACTCTGGAATTGCTGTCTTGTCGTATGCTTGGCAGGATAAAGGCATTACCATGAATTCCCTAATGACCCTCATATTTATACCAAGACTATATTATAATGAAAACTAGACGAGTTTTAATGAAGAAAATTCAATCTAAAGTTTTCTAAACAAACTTTCCTTAAGAAACTTTCCTTGTTTTCATTTTTAAGTAAACTTTCTGCTCATTTCTCGCAGCATTTCTCCCAGCCACAGAAATTTCTACCCTTTACATGGAAATGCTCTATGATGTGTGAAAATCTAAAATTAATCGATTAGATAGAAATAGCCACAGGTAAATTCCGTTGTTTATAGCAAAGTTCAATTCATTGCAGAGTTGGGTTTGGCGTATTATGTTCCGTATTCTAAATTTGGCGTATTATGTTCACGGAACCATGATTATCGAATACCATGTTTATCGTAACAGGGGAAAGATCTTCGAGGAGATCTGAAAATGCGATTAGCTCCGATTTGGCATCCAGTCGAGTGATTTTAAAACGTTATCGTTTTGACGACACCAGATACCGGTATCGTGGCAATGAAATCGGATTTATGCAAAAGGGGAGTTGCTTGTTCGATTAGCTTACGAGATTATAGGCACATTTTTAATGTAGAGCGTTTGCGATCGTTGTTGATCATTTGGGAGATAAGCGAACAAAATGAGCTAATAAAGCAAAATTAAATAAGTAATTGGCAAACAAGGAAAGCCTTTCACGGGAAAAATCTATAATCCGCTTCGGAAAAAAGTGTCTCTCTCTCTTTCTCGCCTTTTACCGAGGCGTATCGCTCGGTTTCCATTGAAATCGATGGTAGATTAGTTACCATAGAAACCCCTCCCCCTTCCAACTCGAAATTAACGTCGACTCGGTCAATGACCCATGAAGTTTCCGTCAGAACCCTTTGTGGCCTTGTTCAGTTGGGCGACTCACTTAACCAGAACGGAACAATATTTTCTTTTTCGTCCGAGTGTACTGCAAGACCGTTTCTCTCTTCCTTTTCTTTCTCGAAGACGATGGGAAGGGATTAATGGATAAAATAAAAGAATTAAAACATTCATTTTTACGAGTGCTTGAAGGAAGCCAGCATGATCTTAACGAAGCAGTAGAGAATGAATAAAAGTAAGGGGCGAGAGAAATTTCGGCTCCCATATTCTTGCCTCCGTCCTGCCAATAAAAACACGATTTGTATTCATACGGTCTCCTTGCCAGGAGCCAGTGTTCCAAGTCGTCGTCGTCGTCGTCGAGCGTGAAGGGAAAAGGCAAAAAGGACCCCGAGTCTATATTGTTTCTTTCATCATGCCACCAGAGACTGTCGCTGCATTCGTTGCATTAAGGGGCTCAGATGCTCGCAGGTAATCACGAGGCACTAATTGCCAATGCAAATGCGATAGCCCCCTTCAAACCCCCCAGTTCCTTATCAACCCAATAAACTCGTCCCCCCAACTTTCTTTCCTTATTTTGCCTCCGTGTTGGCATTTTTCCTTGATAAATAACCATCTAATTAGAACTGTCAGAAGCACGAACTTCGTGACTCCACCCACTGTAACATCATACCCCCACGTAGAAATCCGAATCTCTCCCTTTCCTTCCTTGTTAAATGGATCGTCGGTGGCTGTGAATCGCGAAACACTCTCCACGGCAGAGTTAATGGTTCTACGACACCTAATTGGCCTCGTCAACATTGGCTGTGATCAATAGGAAGTAAATATGATCGTCATCGCGATCGTGATTGTCGCCCTTGGTCGCCGGACTCCATATACGATTCGGGAAATTTTTGACGATCGTTGAATAATGAGATATTTGGAAAGAGATTTATGAAGCTAATTTTAGTGATGGCAGTTGATAGAAAAACAGGATATTCTTAGCTCCTCAGTCTTTTTGCCCCTGCTGCCTTGAGTCGATCTTCATTCCCTGCACACACTTGCGCATCCAAAATCGCCTCCTTATTAGCCCTTCACAAATTTAAATCGGCGAATTTTTCATCAGACAGTGATAATTTGATCGTCTTCTGAAGCAGCTTTGACAGGCATGAGACTTCATTAATTTTTTTATTATTATTTTGTGCTTCATTGGTATGAAAGATGAGAACATCACGTCGATCGATCTAAATTATCAAGCAATTAATTAGTTCAAGATTCAGCAGTCGTAGGCGCATTATTTTTGAAACTCATTAAGGAGAAATTCTTTTGGTATACAGATTTTTCCAATTTACATACATTGGAAAAACATTAAATCTTAAATATTATTGATCTTAGGAGTTTAAATGATTAATTTTAAATTTAAATATGGTTAGTCTCCTTTTAATGGGGAAAATCGTAAAATTAAAATTTAATAAAAACAAGAAAATAAAGTCTTTCACCCTCTTCAAAATTTCGTCTGTATTTCAAAACCAACATTTCCTTCAAGATTATCGTTTTCCACTATCAACATTATCTTCACAAGACTTCATCTACATCCTCAATAGACTAAATTTATTTTTACTATCAACAACATCTTCAATAGACTTCATCGTTTTTCAAGATTGGTGACTTTATTTTTTTGTTTTTATTAAATTTTAATTTTATGATTTTCCCCATTAAAAGGAGACTAACTACATTTAAATTTAAAATTAAATCTTAAAATAAAAAATAATTGCAATAATTTTATATTAAGAAATCCAGCAATTGAAGAGTTCATTTGCAAAGAGGCCCGTAATTTATTTTTTCAGTTTTTCACCAAACATGTTAAACGTTGAACTGAAGGATATTTATTTAATTATAAGCCCTCCTAGGGAGTAATACAAAATAAGGCCACATATCATAAATTACAATAAAGAAGGTCACAGTGTTGAGATTAAGAAACTTGAGAGATCAAACGTTGTTAAATATATTATTTTAAGACTTTGTTAAAATGTGTACAATTACGTGTACATTTAAAACGAGAACAGACAAAACGGCGACTTCGCACTTCATATGGCAAACCATTCCAAAATTTAAAAGTATTATAGAGGTACCTTATCCGTTTAAAGTTAGATAACCTGGGAGTGGCAAATTTAAATCGTTGAGGTTGACGAGTATTTTAATCAAGGTGAATAATCTTATGAATAACTAAAGAACATTTTCACTCGGACTAAGGCCCTTTAAAAAAGACTGAGACTAACCTGTCTGTGGAGTAAATCTTGGATAATAACCAGCCTTGAAGTGACGGTATCTGAAATAAACTCACTAACTAAAATAATAACCATCCTTTCAAAAAAAAAAAGTGATATGATCACTCACAAAAGAAAACATCTAGCAAGTAATATTTAAAATTTATTTATTTTTTAGAGCAGCGGTTCTCAAACTTACTGATTCGCGGAATACTTTTAAAAGGAATTCTTCAGGGAGCGTTAATATTTACATAGCATGTATATAAGTATTAGCCTGTTTGAATCCCGTTGAGGGATACATATTTGTGTTTGTCCCTTTACTAGCAACCTTGGAAGACTAAGCAAAGCCTCAGCAGTTCAATCCCCTGCAAGGCTAAATTTCTAATAGATTCAATGATTATTTAACATCCTCGACAGACGCATTTATTTTATTCATTCTTCCTTTCGAATTTCTTGTTGGAGCTCTTGAACATGCCGACTTTCAGATGTAACATCTAGATTCTAAAAGCGATCTTACGTTAGGTGTTTTTGTCTCTTTTTCATCATTTACACAAGTTTTTTTCTCCGGCAGCGAGGATGGATTGCAAGGAAGTCATGACATTTCCCTCTTCAATACAAAATCTACACAGAAGAAGTTCACTTAAATCGAATATTTTAAAATGATAATGTTTTTAGGCTGGAGGTCATTCCGCAAATAGATAACGCAAAATGCTCCTTAATTCTAATGATTCAATGCTTCGTATTGCAGGTTCGAAATTTATGACTTTTGTCTTTTTGTTCTACCCCATTCTCCACGATAGTTGGTGCCGTGATTTTAGACCCCCCCCCTTTTCCATATCAGTATCAGTGGAAACTTTCAATGCTAAAATATCGCAAGGAGTTGTCAGGCCTGTTTTGATTCATAAAAAATTGCTATCAAAATCAAGTTGATCTTAGGCCTAGTGTTGTCAGCCGGTAATTGCTGTTATGCCAACTGTTATCAATAGGAAATTGATTTTAGGCCTAATAATTTGACCTATTGTAATTAACAGCTAATTGTTATTAAGCCTACTATCAATAACTAATTATTTAGACCTACCATCATCAATAGCTAATTTGTTGCACTTAAAAACATCATCAAGAATCAATGATTTGAATCGGAGGTTCGAAATTTATGACTTTTTAGTGTGATTATTAGAATTTTTGCTGTTGCTTATCTGAAATCCTAGTTGAGATTTGATAATATTTTGTAAAAGACTTCTAATGATAGGCCTGAAGATCTTTTTTTTATTATTATCTATTACTTGTTTTATTTTTTGGAATATATCAAAATTCTTTTCAGCTGAGAGAGTTGTATGTTCCATTCTATTAGCCTTTTCTGCTCGACCAAATGGCCTATCCGCATGCAAATAACAATATCTGACACAACGTTCTTTTGCAAACACAGGCAACACAGGGTATCATTTTTATTCTGATCACTACAAGAATCACTAAAAAACGAAGAACTCTAACAGCTTGGGAAATTTAAATAAAAATCATGTTTCAACCCTTCCTTGTTCGCATTCATCGAAGTGCAGAAGAAAACATCTTTTCTGTTTAGATTGTTGAGTTTTTCAGGTGATGTATCACAATTCCAGTAGCACTGTGATTGACTGAGAATACTTATCGACTTTTGGAAAGTTTCGCCATATGGACTTAAAACCTTTGAAACAAAATGGACATTTTACAGAATAGTCAGAATGGGATATACTTACTGTATAATAAAAGAGGTTTAACAATTAGTATATTATTTAATCTTCAACACATTTAATTAATTTAATTACAAACATAATCATTATTTCAGTAATAAAAGAGGTGTTTTTTAAAAAATTTTTGCTATATAAAACTCATTTTTGAAAACGATGGACTTGCATTTTAGAAACGAGCTCGTTCTTAAACTTAATAAATGTTAATAGGTTCCGAAAGGACAACAGGTTTTAATTTAACAATTAATTCATTAACATATGTTTTAGATTCAATATTTCTATTCAAATCTTTTTTCAACTACAAAAATCGTTCAGAAGCTAATTTACTTATTCCAGTTTATAAAACTTATAATAATATACTTTGGCTCTTCATATACAAATGATTCGCTGATTTTTCAGAGTAAATATCTCGAAAGATCGATAGAAAGTCCTTCTTTTTTTTTTTACCCAGATCATAAACGTAGCATTTGCCTGGCCTAGTCTTCGAATCCGTCGGGAGGTGGTTTTGAATCTCTTCGGGGGCATGGATGTTTGTATTTGTTAAAAGAGAGTCTGGTCTCCAACGACAGGTGGTGCGCCCATTGGATATTTTTTTCTTTTATCGTATCGATCTACAAACGAACGATGCAAAAGACGCGAAACGATAGCTAGGAATTACGATGTAATTATGAACTGTAGCCAGACATAAGCTTATGGTCTCTGTGTAAACGAATTGCTTTTTTAAATTTTAATTGCTCTAAGTATACAGTATATGGGGGTACGAATCATACAAAAATAGTTGATCATAATTGAAAAAAAAAGTGGAAAAATTTGCCAAGATGAAATCCTTTTACCATTTGAATAAATTAAAGGTAGGTAGGAATGATTGGGAATAAGTTCCTGAACAGAATGCTTAATCTCTATATAATATTAGAACGTATTTCTCCCGATTGTATAATCCTTGAGCAGTTTCATAGAATATCTACTTTGTTCATAGCAAAACCTAGCCAGTGGATTGTTTTTATAATTTATAATGTATTTTCTCTATCTTGATGATACAATTTCAAATTAATCTAGTATGAAAAATATTCTAAAAAATCCAAATTGTATAAATAAGTAGTTATCATAACAAACAACATCAAAAATTTATATTTTAATAAATTTTAATAAGTTTCATTTCTTATATATAATATAAAAATATGTAAAGCATGGCATTAAACTAATCTATCAGCATTAGCATAGTATTTACATTTTATTTACATATTAAGCTGCAAAATAAATTTTTAAGCCCAGCTACATATTCAAGGTGGAGTCTTATCGTTCACTTAAAATATTCCTGCCTTTTCTAAATTCAGTTATTTTCGTTAGTGTTTCATTTATAATGAAAGCGTTTAGAAAATTAACTCCAAGTGCATTTAAGGAATGATGAAATGTAGCCGGAGAATTCAAAAATCGGAATGAAATCAAAGCTTATATATCCAAGCGGTAGAAACCAATGTTATCTATACAATGATTCCCACCAACTTTGGCAACGAAACCATAGATCCTCTATATCCGATGAATAATATATCTGCTTTGCAAAGGTCTTTACAGAGAGCCAAGCGTTTAGAATTCTGGATTATCTGATGGATGCTGCACATTTTTCCTAGAGTTTTTCAAATTTCAGTTCGGACGGCAGCGTGTGAAAATTCTTTAAACGGAATGATCACTTTAAGCATTTAATAATCGATTGCTTTGGATAATCTTAAAGAATTTCGTTCAATTTTGCTCGGTATTCGCTGTCCTGTACTCGCCCAATTACTGTAGATGTAATTTTCACGCTTAAGCACCTTGATCAATTCCGTCCACAGTTTATGCCACCGACAGCTAAGACTTTTGGGGACCTATTTTTGACCGACGCTAGTTCCTCATATCGCGGTTTTTACAACCTCAAACATATTTCATATATCACCCTCTAATAGAAAATTTGAAATAAACAAGCCCGGAGTGAATCTAGCTCTTTGAATTATGCCTATCACACCAGTAAATGAAGCATTTCAAGACAGAAATAAGAAACTGCAGAAAATAGCATTTTATTTTTTTATCTGTTATATTGCACTTGTTTGTCGTCATTTCACTCGAATATGATTACTTGTAAAACTATTTTAGACGGACGAGACCTTCTTCAACGGCCTTTTCAGGAATTGAATAGTAAAACCGAATATAACTTGACCTATCTTGTTTTCATGTTCTTAAATACTTGTATACACCTCCTCATTTGCCCATCCCTATAAGAAGAAATCAAGAAGAAATCAGATCTGGATTTCACGTAAGCCTTTCTGTAGGTTCGAACGGCCTATCCATATTCTCGTAATAGAAAAGACAGGCTGTAATAGGCAGAATTCTTGCTATTCACCTTGCTAGTAGTAGACAATAACTTTATTTGTCAATTTTAGAACATTTTCATAGAAAAAAATTACAAATCAGAAAAGAGCTACATTCTTAAAAAAGTATTGTAAATAAGAAAGGAGGCATTTCTGGCGTTATAAAGATTGGCGACGCCTTATAAGAAGAATTGAATGTATGCTAATAGGGTAAAGCGTTACACTGAGAAATGAGAAAAGAATAAAAATAAAATAAAAAGACTGTGCCAACGTATCTGACTGAAAGAAATCTTCTGGACGAATTCGATTAACTTCTTTCCTTATCCTTCAACACTGTTTTCAATTTTGCCGACATAAAATCCAGTTTCGTATTTGTAGGGGAGTTGAAGTCAATTTTCCCAGCTGCAACTTCTGCATAATTTGAATTCGAAGTTGACAGAAACAAAATATCTTCTTATTTCTGGTTCCACTTTCTTGTTTGGGGGCCCCGCCCGGGGGGGGGGGGGTGGGGGGGGGTCCGGGTCCATTCGGATCCCGGTGTCGTCTCTTCATCTTTTCATTCTTTTTGTGAATCTCTCTCTATCGGCTCCCCTCTCCTCCCAAAAAATTTCTTCTGTCGAAAGGTGGCAGCAATTGCATTATTTAAATCACTCGCTTCTATCTGTCTTTCTATCGCAACAGCCAAGGTTTTTCGTCATTTCGAATCGGAATAGAAGATTCTCCATTATTTATTACGATGTGTTTCCTGAAAGGTATTTTTTTTTTTTACTTCTTTCAGTTGTTGCGAGTAAAGTGCAAAATTGAGCACCGACGTTTCTTCTTTCTTTCCCCTCCCATCTTTTCTTATCTAATCTTAAATTTATGTTGGATTTTTCTTTTTTTTTTCTTGAGGAGTCGTGAAATTCATTTTCCGTGTTTTCCATTTTTCGTCTTGGTCATATTTCTAAATGTTTCTTGTTCGGAGAGTTTTTTCCCTCCTTTCAAATTGAATGTGTGTTTGAGAGAGCGATGGAACTTGAACTGAATAAATGCGTCGTGATTTCACGAGTCGAACCGAAATTGTTTGCAATAAAAGTCAGTTGATAGATAAAAAGAAATATGAGCTCATCGAACCATAGACGTCACTTGAATGTACGTTATCTTATATTTAGTTTGCAATCTATAATTTATGTCTTATTAATTCATTCGCCATTTTTAATAATTTGAATATAAAATTTGAATATAAATAATGCAAATGTATAATAATGGCGTTAGTTTTTATTTCTCTTAAAATACATTTTTCATAAGCATGGAACAACTGATCGCCATGTGGATGCTCTGTATAAGGGGTATTCAGAAAGTAATTCCGTTTTGTAATAAAATCAAAACTACTGTATATTTATTTTCAAAATTTTTTCTTTACCTGATTCTATTTTTTTCCTAACTTTAACTATTTTTGCACATAGTTTTCATATTTATTTAAACACGTCATAGCGCTCAATGAGCTTCTGCATGCTCACTTCATAGAAGTCTGCCGCCGGTAAGGAAAGCTAAGCAGTTTTCACTTCTTCATCGTCGCTGAAACGCAGGCTGCCGATGAGCTCCTTTAGATCCCAGAATTGTAAAGCGGATAGTGACTGGACGCGAGATTCGGACTGTAAGGCGGGTGGCCAAGTTGATCCCAACTAATCAGTTCTTCTGAAAGAAAAAAATTTTGATTATATATAGAGTAGTTTTGTTTTTATTACAAAACGGAACTTACTTTCTGATTGCGCTCGTATTTATGTAAATTTAAAATGTATAAGAATAAGTTTTCTTCAACTTAATAAACATCAATAAGTTAAAATTGCATTTAAAAGAACTTAATGACACACTACAAAAATGATTTAGAATTTGCATTAGGTTAGGTTTACAATTAAATAATACTAATTGAAATAATTTATAACTTTCAATTTTAAGTTCCTAATAAGATTTTGTTTCTATCCTTTTATTAACAACCTAAAATTTCTACGTAATCTAATATACAACTATCTCATGGATCTTAAAAGTTGTATATTTTTAATCATGACTAATTTTTTCTATTGATATAACTTGAAAATCACGCCGGAAATTAAGCTGTATTGCACAGCAATTGATGAAAATGGAGCAAAACTTTAAAAGGAAATTTGCAGTGTTATGTAGTAGAATATTCCTTCAATAACTCTAAATACATTAAATGGAAAGACGTAAAAATACCCTTTATTCTTCTAAGGTTTCAACTTATATACAAAGTTTTGAAAGTGAACTTTCCTTAAAGTCTAAACTTTGAATACATGAAATTTTCAATATAGGCTACGTATAATAATATTGAAGAATAAAGTGAAGGAAAAATTTAAAAAGCTTATTACTATTTCTTATTCTGAGATTAAATATTCCGCCATTAAAAATCATTAAGCAATTAAAGGGTATGTGAGTGGTTACGCGAAAAGGGACCTGAAGGAAAAATAGTAGATTCCGAGAAAAATGCGTTTCAAGTTTGAAGACGTGTACGAACATGGTATGCACCTCTGCCAGTGACGCAATTTATACATGAATTTATACCTTAAAACGATGCAAACATCCAGGGGACACATACTCTCATGCAAACAAAAAACATTAATTCAATACAACGTGCGTGCTGTATAAAAGTAAATTGAAACCGAGATACGTAAGAGAAGTACTTATTATTAAAACTATGGTTCATTATAATAAAGTTTAAAGTCCAACGATTGTAAATCACCAAAAATAAATAAATAAATAAATAAATAAACCCGTTTCCAATGATATCGGGTCCCTTTTCGCTTGACCACTCTATAATAAACTGAAGTGGAATAAATTTTTCTCTATTCTCAACCCAAGACACTTTTAATTCCTTTGCAGAAACAATCTTAAATTGAAATTCACTCGATTGATTTGATAGCAAATTCATAAACACATGTGATCACTTTTAAATTAACTTAGATTTCAGATTTCCTTTTTTGACACATAACTATTTATATTGATTTCAATTTCCTTGCAGTGGCTGCTTATTATTCCTCATATTTTCACGTCAATGTTTCACCTTATTATTATTTGAATTACAATATCCGACAGCAACATCTGCTCTTTTGCGTGCCAAATATTATCATGGAGGTTGTTCTCTATGATTGACGCACAGGCAAATTTAATATTATTCTATGATGGCTTACATGGAAGTATTATGAATGTTTATATAATAAGCATCTGTTTCCATACATTAAATGTCATTTTATATTCGATTTAAAATTTCTTTATATGAAACACACGCACACATTAAGGATATTTTATATATTTTATGGGTTTATTTTATTTTAATTTATTTTATGATTTTTTTTAATGTTCACTATGAATCTGAAATAACAATTCTTTAAATTTATAATTAGATTTGTTTTTATTATTATAGATCTCAGCTTTACAAAGCTTGATAAGCCATCCAACAAATTTCTCTTTTTTTATTTTATTAAAACAAACAGCGGTTCTTCCCTCTAATTAATATTTACACGTTGAAACGAGGTAAATATTTCCTTGTTATTTCATTAATATAAGGGGAAAATAACGTTGTTAATTTAATTAGGAAAGCACAAACAACAAAACCGCAAACGCCTCAGTCTTGACTTCAAAAACATGCGAGTTTTTTTTTTCGTAAGAGTAAACTTGTCTTAACTTATATAATAATCTTTTGAACGTTCAGTTTCATTCTATAAGCTGTGGACTCCAGTAATTTTTTTTTCCTTAGACAAAACAGGGATTTCTATTCTCCTTCATTCTTGTCTGTGTGCGACACCTGGTGGGGGTCCTCGTCATTTTCGGAATTGAATCCCATCTCCCAAAATACAATTGTGTGGAGAGATTGCATATATAAAAAATTAAAAGAAAAAAACATATATAAAAATGAGGGGGAAAGCATGTGGCGCTAGACAAAAGGGATTTTTCTTTTTCCATTAGAGGAATTAAAATTCAGCCTTTAGGACTTTTTAATTTTACTAATTAAAAGACGACAAAGAACAAAAAAAAATTAAGCAAGATGACGACTGAGCTGAAAAAAACAACTTTTTTTTCTTTTTCTGAAACGGAGACTAAGAAAACTTGCCTTTGAGGGGAAGTACGTTTTTCTTTTTCTTTTTTTTATGTAATTTTATTTTAAATGCCATTTCAAGTACAGATAAAAAAGTTGAATAAATCCTATATTATAATTCAACCAATACGAATTTCAGCGAATCTTTGAAGAAGCAGCTAGTCATAAAAGAAGAATGAAACGTATGTTAAAAAAAAGGTTAAAAGTTAAAAAAAAATCATCCATTATGCGGGTCCACAAGAAATATATTAAAATTTTAATTTACTAAGCTAAAAAATTGTTATTTACTCAACCAGCATATTCATAACTACATTGTTTCCATATATCCAGAACTGAGTAACAATTTCAAAAAAGAAATTGCATTTCTCTAGAAAATCAATTTGGTCAGTTCTTTGACGAATGAAATTTGTAATAAAGTAATATATATCCTTCAGTGACAGAGAAGAAATTCTACTTAGGATAAAAAAAATTCTACATCCATATTCATCGAGAGCTTTTTTCCTGAACAATTTTCCGAGAAGATGGTTCCAGGTGCGAAATTGCCTTTCTAAATTGAACCGGTCCCCTCGGCCCGCTCTGATGTACGATGCGGTTTAACGCTGGCTTCAAGCCTCGACGGTTGAACACGCCTAAGAACATTGGCCCCTATCCGTCAACCTGAAGAACCGGTCACGTGGTCTCGTCTCGTCCTGACGTCATTCATCACTGACCGGAAAGGTTCCCTTTACATAGGTTAGTTGGTGAGCGATTTATGTTGCTTACCAGGATGGGGACTCAGTAAATCTTTTTCAAGTGTTCCCATTCACTAGTGACTAAATACTCTTGTTCCCCAACACGTAGAGCATTCATCTCTGACACTTTAAGGCTGGAAATTTGAAGAATTATCCAATTCTAGAACACTCTAATAGACTATTGATTGAATTGAAATATTTTTAAATAAAAAGCAACCATTCGCTCCGTTTCATATTACGAAAAAAATTCTCTTCCTATACTCAAACGCAGGACATATCGCCTTAGATTTTCCGTGATACGATCAATTTTCATTAAATTTAATGTGTAGAATTAAATTATATGATCAGAAGTTTGAATAATAAAAAGTTTTAAATATAACTAAAATAATTTTAAGCGTGACTCCTCTAATCTACTCATAACAGTAAAGCGCCTAGAGTTGGTTAACCTGTCACTGCAAGTGGTATGTCTTCTTTTCTTGATTTTAAATCATGGTAATCTTGTTTTATTATTTTATAAGTTCCTAATACTTCTCGTACTGTTTGTAAATAAATAAATGATGGCAGCTAACAAAATTCGTGAATATGTGAATATCCTGATAACTTTTGTTACCGACATATCAGTGTTCTCGATAAAGATAGCAAAGCTTTCAGTTATCTTCAAAATAAAGTTAGAATAATAAATAGACGATATACCAAAGTGTCAGAAAAGAGATAGACCAATCTAAGACCTGTTAGTCTCTTATGGGAATGTAAAATGGTAGAAATACCAATGGGACATGGACTCACGAGCTTGCGGAAGTGTTCTGTAGGCGTCGAACACCATATTTTTTGTACAGCGCTCCACAATTCTGTTATATTCCGAGGTATTGGATTTCTGTGTTCCACTGTGCGTTGCATGTCATCAAAATGTGTCCGATAACGTTGAAATCTGGAGAATTAGATAGCCATAGTAAAATCGCAAACCCAGATGCGTGTTCCTCTACCAAAATTTGATACGTATAGATCGAGGTAGGGTTGCATTGGCCTGTTGGAAAAGGCCAAATCACTCTGAAATGATGCTCAACTATCAGAGACGTTTGTACATTTAATACGAGCCCCTTTGATTATCAGCTGGACACGCTCCAAACTACTAAGGATTCACTAAGAACCTGTATAGTTTGTGTTGACATGGCTTGTCCCTAAAACTCACTGTACCCGACAGACGAGTGAGGTTCATAATAACCGTAAGAACCATTCCAGGTCATGAACAAGGAGAACCAACAGACAACAGAAATCATGTGCACTTTGCGGAAGAAATTGTGACACTTGGCATTCACGGAAATCCAGCCGCACACAAGCCAAATATTTCCCGAAACAACAAGGCTATGTTTCGGCTATGTTTACCGAGACATAGTCGGGCTATGTTTCCCGAGACTTTACCTAATGTTTGGAACGCCCATTGGACTGTTCCATCGTCTCAGCCGTCTTTGTGTGGGATGTTTTTATGGCATGGCTTGCGACCTTTGTATGTGGTTGAAGGCAATTTGGATTCTGAATCCTACAGGAATATTTTAAATTATCAAGTGCATCCTAAGCTGCGGAATTTTTTGGTAACGAAGATTGTTCCTTTTGAGGACAATAGTGCACCATATCTTGTTTCGGCTTCCGTCTGGCAGTGAATTTCAATCGACTTCCGTGGCCCGCACCGAGCCCTGATCGTAACCCAATCGAATATTTACGGGACGAGTTGAAGCGTCGAGTGAGGGCCAGAGAGCTACGTCCAAAATCCACTGCTGACGTAGCTGAGTTCTTGCAGCAAGAATGGACCCAAATATCAGAAGCTGTTTATCGTAACTTTTTAGAAGGATGGGTGGTGTAATCTCAGCACTAGAAGTCCAACATGATATTAAATAAAATATCACTTTTTCCGTATCTGTATATTGTCCGTTCATTATCGTGTGTGTAGGGAAGTGTGTGTATGTATGTATTCTAAAACTCAATTTGGAGGGAGGAACTCAAAATTTGTTTGTGATAGAGAAATTCTAAAAAAAATATTTGAATTCAGCGCAAAATAATACTATCAGATTTAAGCATTCTCCCTATTAAGAATTCTCAGTATTATTAGTGGTTTTGTTTAATGTCATATAGGTTTTCCATTAATGATGAATAATGAGAAATCGTCGGTATAGTGTACCCAATTAAATCCTCAGTGTACTGAAATTCAGCTAATTGTGCCTCAATCAAGCGTGTATTGCTGCTCATTAAGGACGAAATCGTCTCTATGGGCAGCTTGAAAATTATTAATAGATGAAGGCCTAATTATTTTGTCGAAAATTGAAATATATTTATTATATAATAGCAGTAGGTTGAGCTTTTAAGTTATTAATTGTCTAAAAAAAACTTATATTTGCTCTATAATATTTTTGAAAAGGCCAAATACTATTTTCGACATTTTTTGGTTTATATTTTTCCATGCCGTTTCGATTACGTTATGTCTCTATCTCTTTATTATGGGGATACCTAATCTAATGTTACTATTTTCCCATAATTTATGTGCTGTATATAACAATCTCCTAAATGGTCTTCCTTAGACAAATGCTTTATAATTTAAAGAGATCGGTCCGGAGAAATTGCTTATTACGAACCGATCTCTTGATTACATTGCTCGTATTAAAGAACCGATCTCTTAATTACATTTCTTATGTTTTAATTAGGGATATGATTTAGGAAACAAAAATTTCCGACTCCAACTAATTTCGATTCCGACAAATTAGTAACACTAGTGAACACACATTTTGTGACTAAGACAACACATAGTGTTCTTAGTAGTAATTTGTATGTAAAATCCGAATCTGCTTTTAGATTTTTTCTATCACGTCAAGTTTCCAAGTTATGCACATCGAGATTTCTATGTTAAAGTAATGGGTGTGAAGAGAAGCGGCTACAATGTTAAAGTATCCATATTTTGGGGCCGCAAGGAAATTTACCAGGCTCCAAATACTGAATGATTTAAAATTGTTTCATTGTAAAACAAGAAAGCTGTGCGTGCTAGAGAAATTTAAAAATTATATTCGTAATCAGCAAAAAAAATACTACCAAAAATCACCCATTGTCAT
The DNA here is from genome assembly GCA_023313115.1 of Rhysida immarginata. NCBI lineage: Eukaryota > Metazoa > Arthropoda > Chilopoda > Scolopendromorpha > Scolopendridae > Rhysida > Rhysida immarginata. Next base: position 1,949,068 of record JAHWFO010055510.1, on the reverse strand, counting down.
TTTGTCACAAGAAAAATGTTAAATTTTGTTGGCCAGTGTAATTATTGATTCTGACTGTTAATCATACTCCAAGCATCAACTCACCATGATCTCGACTCAGATCTATACTTTGAAACTTTTCTTTTTTGAAATGAAAAAAAAATCATATTACAAATAAAGTTTTTACCACTTCGACTCCACTCCCACTTAGTACAAACTCCGATTCGATAGCTACCGATTCCACGATTCCGATTCTTCACTCTGATTCTCACTCCATATCCCAGGTTTTGATATAATAAAAGAACACTGCAAACAAGGTATTTTACTTTGGATCAGTGAAGATTAATTCTTTCCTAAAGGCAGTTTTCGAAAGCCATTCTTCATATTACTGCAAACACAACTTGCAATCCAAACATTTAGACCCGGACAAATGCGTAATCCAAAGGATATTACAGTTTTCTGTCAAAAGGAATCACGATTCGCAAATACGAAAGCGAGAGAGGCAGAGATGGGGATTTGATGAATTGCGTTCAGGAGTTAAGTTGAACGTTCCTAAGATTTGATGAAAAGACCATCGTCCAAGGAATTGTACTATCGCCGACTTGACATCTACTAAGAGTGAAATGCAATTCCACTGATCCGTAGGTCTTGGGATTTCAACGAATGTCAATTGGTAGTGAACCGACTATCAAGGAGAGTTAGGAAAGTTTCTTAAACTTCGATTTTTATCCGCTTATCTTAAAACTTGAATCAGCAGAAACTGTAGTTTTTATTACGTAAGAAAGAAAAGTTTCAATCAAATAACGCAGAGTTAGTGTATTTTATATATAAATTTTTAATCTTCAGGCATATATTTTGTTTTCTTATCTACCCGGAAATGTAATTATACGAATTATAATGAATACTCAAGATCCGCTGACTCATTTCTTATAATTTACATTTATTAGGAGGATAATCATAATCAGTTGGTAAAATTATAAACATAAATTGCTGCAATAATAAATTTTCCTGTCAAAATAATTAATTAAAATACGATATTCGTGAGTGAATGGAGCAAATTGTCAGTTTTAATGCTGAGACCGATATGAATTATCGGTACGATTTATTTTTTTAATCAAAAGGGGTGTCATCTCTTCAGGCTGCTTCCAAAGTAAATTGCAGCGAATTTACTTAATTCTCTGACAATATTTCTATACCATGATGATCTAATTTACAGTAGGAAGGAAAAGTGACCAATGAAGCAGTGATTTTGCAGTCATTGCCAAATAGCCCATCTATATTAATAAAAGCCAATGTGTGTCTCTGTTGTCTGTATATTCGCGATGGTATCCGGTAAGAATGGCACGGTAAAAATGGCACCGGAAAAAATGGCAACGGAAAAAATGTAACAAGTGGTAAACTAGGAAAAAATGCCATAGCTGAAATAAAAAAGTTATTATTCACTCTTGATGATAATTGCAACTATTCAGAGTATATTATATTTGAATCAATCTATCAAATGACGATTACAGTTTTAATTTGTTTGAACACATTTAATTTAAACACTAGCAATTATATTTAAACAACTTTTTAATGCAATTTTTAATGTTACAATTTTATTTTGCGTCCACGTCCACATAATAATTGCACGAGGCTTTTCCTTCCCTCAGTATAATCCACGCGTAAGTTTTTTATTCTTCGTTGTAGATCAGCATATTCCTTTTTTACTCTCTTCCTAGGTGGATTTCCAATAACGTCTCTGCCAATCACTGCACTCACAGCAGTCTCTTACTGAATAGTTTTAATTAATTTCCAGATCGATGGATGTTGATATCCAACCAGGTAGACGAGTCTGCGAAATGGACGACCACTGCAGGACCTGAGCCAAAACCATTCTTGTTCGAACAATTGCTCAGAAACGGATAGTCGTTTTGCTCAGAGAGGATAACCGCTTTGCTCAGAAACGGATAGTCGCCTTTGGCTCTGATGGGTCCCTGGGGTTATTTGCTTCAGCTGGTACCTGGCTTATGGATGGTGACTATGCAATGGCACCACCAGGAATTTTACAGCTCTACGCAATGCGACTCCCGATTGGCAATACTGCAGTTCCTGCTGTTTTTGCCTGTCTGCAGAATAAAACCCAAGACACCTATGAAACCCTGCTGCAAGTAGTTCTAGATCGCTGCTAACAGATTGAACTTTACCCAGATCCAACAACAATAATTGTCAACTTCGAGCAGGCAGTCATCCAAGCCATCAATTGCATTTTTGGTCCAGAAACACCTATGCAAGGTTTTTTTACCATCTGACGCAGAGGACCTGGAGAAAGGTCCAGAAATTAGAATTGCCAATTACTATAACGACAGCGATGATTTTCGACAAGTCTGTGGTGAGATGGACTCGCTTGCGTTCCTACCAGTAGATGATGTCCCAGCTGGAATAAATAATTCTTAAGGATAAATGTGATCGAGAGGTATTACCACTCTTAGATTATTTCGACCAAACGTATGTAACTGTAACTGGCCGAAGAGGAAGACAGACATTCCAGCACTAAACTTGCGGCACATTCCACCAAGATTCCCACCAGACCCGTGGAATGTAAATCAAGCCATCATGAATTATTGTCCAAAAACTGAGTGAAAGCTGGAATAATAGGTTTTTCTACCTGGTTAGATACCAACATCCATCGATCTGGAAATTAATTAAAACTATTCAGAAAGAAGAGGATGCTCTGAGTGCAGTGATTACCAGAGATGCTATTGGAAATCTGCCCAGGAAGAGAATAAAGAATGAATATGCTGATCTACAACAAAGAATAAAAAACTTATGCATAGACTATACTGAGGGAAGTAAAAGCCTCGTGCAATTATTATGGAACATAAGATTATAACATTAAAAATTGCATTAAGAATTTGTTTAAATATACTTGCTAGTGTTTAAATTAATTGTGTTCAAAAAATTAAACTGTAATCGTCATTTGATAGATTGATTCAGATATAATATATTCTGAATATTGGCAATTATTATCATGAGTGAATAATAACTTCTTTATTTCAGCTGTGCCATTTTTTCCTATTTTACCACTTGTGACTTTTTTCCGTTGCCATTTTTTCCGGTACCATTTTTACCTGTGCCATTTTTACCTACACCCATTCGCGATATTCTTTACAAAACGGAACCACGCGCGTCAAACTTTGCATGATGCTTTAACATCCTCCGGGAAAGTTTTATAACTACTGTGTTTTGTCGGATATGATCGCGAATGATAATCGGGTAACTTAATCCCGGATTGAAGCAAGCCTGCGCATAGAATCATCATTGGTTAAAACAATCTTGCACAAATACCTGCAACTCAGAAAGGTTTCAACACGATGGATTCCTCGTTTGTTTATCCAAGAGCAGTGGTGCTAAGAAATGACCGACAACGGCGCAACGACATCTACACAAAAAGGCTTAACATGGCTGTATCATTACGACCCCGAAACTAAGGAACAATCCAAACAGTTGCTCCCCAAAGGGAAAGGACCACCACAGAAATGGAAACGATCTCGGAGTGCCGGGAAGGATACGGTGCTAACTTTCTTCTGTTCTACTATTCATATGTGCACTGTCGTGCTTTTTGAAAACAAAAAACAGTTACAGCAGAGGTGTATATGACATCCTGCTTGCTAAAAGTTCTAGAAAAGTGAAAGGAGAAGCGTCAAAAAACCGGAACAAGAGGCTTGTTGTGGCATCATAACAACGCCCTACCACATGCTGGTGTGCAGTGCTAAAAGAATGGTTTTCGTAAGAAGCGTGCAACGAACCTGGATATAAATTTTTAGAGTATCCGCCCTGTACCACTTCAGTATATCAAAATAAGAATGAGTTTTTATTTAACTCATGCCCCTCATAACTTTTTTGGCCTTTTATGTTAGATAAATATCATAGGAAATAAAAACAAACATGAAAGATTATCAATATTAAGTTAATGTCAGATTCCAAAAGAAAATGTTTTTAGATATGAAATTATCATTTCATTGATTCGGATAGACCATCCATTAATCATCTGATACTTTGCTTTGCATTCTTCGCCAAACATTCAGGATTTTCGTGTAATTTTATACCAAACTGAAAACTCCGCCTCGAAATTGTTATGAACGTGATTTATGACACCAATGTGTAACTGTTACAGATGAAGAGAGAGAGGGAGGGAGAGAGAAAGCCCCAGTCCGCAATTAATCTTGGCGCAAACAGTGCAAACTTTGTACCGAACCATTCCACTTTTAATTGCGCATGTGACATAAGCAATTAAAGTGCGGATAGGATTTGAGATTGTGTTTCGCATAAATTTTAGACTTTTCTTTCCTTGTTGAAAGCAATGAGGATGTTGCAATCTTTTGCGGCTTCTCGAGTTGACGCCACCACAGTCTCCATTTTCGACGAGAGAGAGCGAGTGAGTCTTAAGGACGTCGCTTCCGGCGCTAAGAAAAATGAGGAAGATGGAGAGGGAAAAAAGAGAAGGAGAAAAAACAGGAGCTACATAATGAGAGAAAAAGATTAAGGCATGAATGTGGATGGAGATTAAAAAATTGAGGAAAAGCTACAGGGGCTGAAAATCTGTTTCTTCTGGATGGGAGAATCGCGTTGCTTCTTCGTGTTCGTGTTGACGAGAAACGTTAACAGTAAATTTGTTTTCCTCGTACTTTCTTGAAATTTTTTCGGTCATTATGCTATAAGATTGATTACATCTGCCAATGCCAACGGAGTAATAACCCTTAATAAATATACATAGATTAATTTTTGCAAGAATTAAAAAGTTTTTGACTATATAAGAACTTTGTATTGGAATCATAAGAAGTTAAATCATCTTGTACGTAAAAATCATTCGTGAATTCTAGCCATTAACAAAATACGCTGCAACTGATAGTGAGTGTAATAATATAGACAGTACGATCTTCAGGCACTCCTTTTTTCAGTACTGCCACAAAGGGGAGGTAGTACCTTTCTTTTTTGTTCATCATGTATACATACAATGTCGATAGTCACACGAATATTATTATTAATCGGTGATAAAGATTCATTTGTTACTAAATCGGAATTTGTCTTCAGCATTCATGTACTAAATTTGTCCAAAATTTATTTCAGATTTTTGAGTATTTCAATAAGTAAAGTACATTTGTTTTCTATGCTTGCCCAAAAGTGAATATCAAGCCACCGAAAAGCGTTGCTATTCTATTGAAGAAAAATTCTGAACTGCAAGACAAAAATGTCTCGTGTGCTGTCTCCGTCTACTGTCGAAGAGCAGCGAGGCATTGCTCGTTTTCTGTAGGCTCAACGGAAAATCTTGACTGAAATTCATAAACAAATGGTGGAATCATTTGGTGGTGATTGCCTAGACTACTGTAACAACTCCAGATGGTGCATTATTTTTGCTGTTCTGTAATCGCTGCAAATATAGTCTAGACTTTGCTCCCTTTAACTTTCATCTGTGGTCCCATGAAGTGATTCATGGCCGAGGAGCGGTTTGATTCCGATGAGGACGTGAAACCGGCCATCCGCAAGTGGCTTTACAACCAGAAAACGGACGTTTACGCAAATGGGTATAATGAAATTGGCGCCACGGTGAGAGACATGTGTTGAGCGGCGAGGTTCTTACGTTGAAATATAAGTAAACTATGAGCTTTTCTTGTCAATATTATTGGGTTTGAATATTTAGTAAAGCTATATTTCAAAAGATTATTGAGCATTACCTATTGAAATGCCGCGTTCATTTTGGAGAACAGATTTAGTAGAGTTAATTTAATTCGTAACGAATTTCATTGAACTATGCTTCACTTTAAATTACATAATAATGAATTTCTCCACAAGAGTATTTATATCGAGCTTAGACTCATAATCGGTTTCATATATAGTGCGAAGGCGTTCAATAAGCAATGCGACTCATTTTATTTCTTAAAGCGGATATGATTTACCGAAGTTTTAATTATATCAAGTAATTCCCCAATTCTTTGACTACAAAAAGCTATTTTTCGTCGTAATCTCTAATATATGCCTTACATTACCTTAATATCAGAACTGCATAGTACCATTCTTCTTCCAGACAGATTGACTTGCCTTGTTCTGACGATGACAAACGCTACATCCAATGACTTACATTGCTTTTATTGATTTCCTCTTCTCCATAGACATTCAGTAAGCGCTTGTGAATATTTATTACAGTCAAGAGAATTTTTTTTTCCGCCAAATTCAATGACTATTTTCTGTTTGGAGCGCACCTCACTCACAGACTCCATCTTAATAGTTAGTTGCAGTGCTATCATCCAGAGTTAAGTGATGAAACAATTTGCGATACAGTCTAACCAAATCAACGTTCTTCACGAAATAAGTAACCACAGTCCTGGAAGTTTATTTATCTCATTTATAACTTTCTTCCATTAAGAGTTAGCCGAGGAAAAACCCTAGGTTGCATTAAGTATTGAACAACTCTCGTATTTGAACGTGATATCTTTCATAATTTATGAGAAATATTGTACTTTGAATCCTTTCATTTGAAATACTGGAAATAAAAAGTAAACTTCAAATCGCGATTTTTAGTTTAAAACTCGGAGTTTGCCTGTCACTATGAATCTGCTTATAATTACTAAATAATTGAATCGACATCTCCGGGAATACTCAGGAATAAATTAACGGAGCCAGCGTCCAACGTATTCATAATGTAAAAATGTAGTCCAGTGGTTTTAACATGAAACATGTTAATCTGGCATTTCGTATATTCAAATTAAATTTTTAGTGTTTAGTAGCATCGGTATAGGTAAATATAAAAGTTTTTCCCGACTGAACATGAATTAATAAAATTTATTGCTTTTCATTAAGGGTGAAAATTGTGTCAGCACAACTAATAAATTTTGCTACAAAAATTACGTCGAGCCTTAAAAAAAGCCTGCAATGCCAACTTAAAGGTATTGTTATTAAGATAAACATTTACTTCCTTGGTATGAAAACTTTTATTTCCATTTAAACAGATCGTTCATATTTCACGTCGTTGAGCACAATAACGCGGCAATAAAGGCGGCGGTTGTGCAGATCGTAAATTTATTCTGGCCGGCCGTAAATCACTTCAGTGCTGTGGTGATTTATTCGCCGTTTGTCCCGCGCATTAGCGTCGAAGCCTTCGCTACTTTCTTCGGACACGGTTAACTTCAGGTAACTGAAGTGGACACGAAAGTAGCTCGCCATCTTTATTTCATTGTACACAGGAACAATGTTATTGAAATTCTGATGACTTGTTTTAATAAAAGTCTACAGGTTGCGGTACGAATTGGAATAAGCAGCTTTCTCCTTGTTGCAAGTTTAATATTGGAAAAGGGGGATTCAACTGTAATAAACGGTTTCCAAATTTAAACATGTTGTTCATATTCGCATGAATCTCGTCGAGAGAAAAATTCCGAGCATTCTTGTAATTGTAAAAGGACAGTCCATATAAAGGAGAGACTCGATTCTTAGTTGCTTTAAAACTCCTATTGCTTCTAATACATGGCATTATTCGAGTGCTTATGTATATATTTATAATATAATTGATTTTTTAAAATTTTATTAAGTAGTACTTAAAAAGCGTCAATTTTTATACAGATTTAATGCCAATTCCTTTCGGAAATGAAATCTCGTTGATTTTATGTAGTATTGCAATACGGAAGAGGCTATGCTGTTTGCGGCAATCAGTTTTGTGAATTATTTATGCAATGTAGAGAAAGTAAATGTTTATGCGAATTCATGAAAATATTCAACCTCTATTAAAAGGCATAAATAAATAACGATCTAATTGATTCAACTTAAATGAACATGCAGGCGGCATCTCTTTAATGTGAAAACATTGCTGCTAAATTTTAATTTAAAAGCAACAATATTTTAAATTGTTCCAGCCATAAGTGCACTGTTGCTTAGTTTGGGAAGATTGTTTTAGTTTCTGTCAAGATGGAAAATTCAATTTAATTTATATTTTAACATATGCAGTTTTGTGACCAAATCTGTGAAATCTCTAAAGCTGAAGTGTTTGTTATATACTGGGAGCCCCCAAAAAAACTTACTCACTTTGAGATCTGATAATGGTTCTATTAATGAACAGATTTTAATGATATTTTAACATGTCCATATTGCCTTAATGAGAAAATGTTTCAATCATAAAATATGTAAATTAGTTTAAATAGTTTTCTGGCCGCTAGAGTTTGTAGCTAAGCATAGAAATGGTTTCAACTTTAATCAGTGCCGAAAATAACCATCCCTATAAAACTTTTTTTTGCTTTCTGCTTTTAATGCAAATAGATTGATTGGACGAAATTTTCCAATAGCGTGCCCTGTATGTAACCTAAAAGACTCCATCAGAAAAAAGATAGCGCAAATTCCACAGCCAATGTTGCAATCTACCATTTTCAATATCGTTAACCGCTTAAATTTGGTGATAGAAGAGAAAGGTAGCAGCATTATGCCAATATAAACATCTTAAAATATCATTAAAATCTGTTCATTAATAAAATCGTTATCATCTCTCAAAGATAGTAAGTTTTTTTTGGGCCACCCCTGTATATTTCCTTTTCGTGTTTTTAATTTTATATGCACAAAATGTTCCAAAAATCAACTTTTTTGAATTTCAACAGAGCAAAACAGACAAAAAAGGGCCAATGAAAATGGCCAAGTGTAAGATTGATAACGTAGATCGCGGTCACTTACTAAATCAGAATTAACTTTTAACATTTTCTAACTGCCATGAGTGAAACTATTAAAAATGAAAATGAGTGGTTCCACTGGAAGCGACATCCCTCGAATGCTGGAGGATAGAAAGCGGCGTTTGGTGCAGTACCGCTAAACACCGCCAGAGCATCGAAAGCATGATAAAGTTCCTGCATTTGAAGGAGAACAACGCATTCGTCGATAGTGATAAGCCGTTCGAAAACAACGTCCGGGTCAGCCTGACACAGGTTCAAAATATTAAGGGGCCCAAATAATGACTTCCACTGATCACTATGAGTATATTCGCCTCCGTTTACCACCTAAGGATAAACAAAAAAAAACACTTGTTTCTGTATCAAGGGTTTATTTGCGATTGCCAGTTCATTGGCAACATATATTCATAATGAGGTCTTCTACCACCCGTAAAAGTTTCTACAACGAGTTTATGAACACCCCGTATAATCAAAAAGCGAGTATATAGAGTGCTCAAAAATATTTGCACCAAATTGCTAAATGGTGTAGAGTGGTTTTACAATACATAACAGAAAGTAAATGCAGCATGGATAGTAATTAATGACTAGCTTCGCCTTTTATTTCCGGCTTTATCAAAGTGGTGATAATACCCTTAAAGAACAATAGATATTCAAACGTACTAGATGTGTGTTCAAAAATCATTCGATTATATTCTTAGAAGATCTCAATTAGGTAATTCTTTTTATAGTAAGAATAAAGAATTTTTTTTTGCGTTTTTCTTAAGATTGCAAATCTCTGCATCTTAATTTTAAAATTCAATAATATCAGCAAAAAAAAAAAGACTTATTATTTTCATTTTTTTATATTTTATTTAGATTGTCTACCTTCTAACAGGGTTCGTGACCCGAAGAGTTATGTAAAATAATAATAATAATAATAATAATAATTAAATAAAAATGCGACTATGTTATATTCTTTTAATTATTGTAGTTCTTCCAGAGTAAAAGTAGATAATTACTAAATTCAGTTTTCCTTGACATGTAACCTCAAAGGGGGAAGCAGTAGCAAAACATAAAAGCTGATAATTAATATTTACGAAAAACACAAACTTCAGCCGGATATAAATTTCAATTGTCGTTTTAATATATTAAAAACAAGTGTGTTATTTAAAGTTTCACATGGTTTATCTGTTTCAAATTGCTGTAGAGCAAATAAATTTTATTTGATGAATGCCATCCTAATATTTTTGACATTTAAACTTTCATAAATTTCTTTATTACTTCCATCAGCATTTGTAGTACATATCATCCTCCAATTCTCTTCCATGGAGTGACTCGGATGGGCAATTCTTGGCCTGGCTAACGCTAGTAAACAATCGTTTTTATAGCTTTTCAAGATGAAAAGCCATATTGCCATCGATTTGGTCGTCTGTAGATCTGTAACACAACTTTCACTGGTTGATATGATTTCGACAACATTTCAAACGTTAGATTTTAAGGACCAAACTGCTATTCCTACTCGTAACTTTGGGCCAGCAGGCATAAACAAAATTTCCATTTTTTTCCTTTAATAGAATTACGAGGGGCGATTGATAAATAAGGTCTCCATGACTGTAACTTTTTTATTTGTTAACCAATTTTCAAAATTCTTTTTGTATCTTATACTCACATTTGTCCTCTATGTAATGCACTATTCACTTTTCGACATAGTCCCCATCCCTTTCCACGCATTGCGCCAACGCGTGACCACTCGGGTGAACCCGTTGAAGAGGAATTTCGGGGTTGTTGTGACACCAGGATTGAATGACAGCTTTGGACCCTCTTCTGGAGTACGATAACGTCCGCCCGCACACGAGTCACCACACACCAGAGGCGTTGCAGCGCCTACAGTTCAAAGATGAAAAATTGCAGTTCAAAAATGAAAGACTTTGCACATTGCGACTTTCACCACTTCCCAAAGAAGAAAGAGCCCCTTAAGGGACATGAGTTGGTTCTGACGGCAAGGTAAACGCTGCCATTCAATCCTGGTGTCGACAACAACTCCGGAATTCCTCTCCGACGGGTTCACCCAACTAGTCACGCGTTGGCGCAATGCGTGGAAAGGGATGGGGACTATGTCGAAAAGTGAATAGTGCATTACATAGAGGACAAATGTGAGTATAAGATACAAAAAGAATTTTGAAAATCGGTTAAAAAATAAAAAAGTTACAGCCATGGAGACCTTATTTATCAATCGCCCCTCGTAAATAACATTGAAAATTACTTAGTATATACAACTGGCGTTGTTTTGTTTCTTTATAGATCATCGCTCTCAAAAAACTATAATTTAACTCTAGATTCCATTCAGTTTTTGATAATTTCGTCACATATTCCTTGGAACAATTTTCATGAAAAATGATGGGTATTACTAGGTAACCAAAATGGAATTATCATTCACAAATAACGACCCAGTAAATTATTGTACATTTATTTTATTCATTAAAATTGCAATTGCATTTTCCAAACGAATTACAAGCTTATCAATGTCTTTTTTGTAAAAGTTCTTTTCTCTAAAGGCAAAAGACGTTGCGTGTCGTCTTCTCGGTTTCGGAACTGCTGATCCCGGAGTATGTTCGCCATAGCTGATAATCTGATGATGAGATATCAGTGGAATACGGTGAATGAGGGAGTTAATCACAGCCAAGGGTGTTAATCACCTCCTTGATCATTTTCGCCGTATGTGGTCTGGCGTTGTCTTGAAGAAAAAGTAGTCCTTTCTTATTGACCAGTGATGGCTGTTTCTGTCGCAGTACAGCTGAAACACGTTGAGTAGACCTCGGCTGTAATGTTTTTCCACTTTCCAGAAATTCATAGGAAAATATTAGCACTGGTCCACCAGACACACAGCATTACATTCTGTTGATGAATGTTAAATGTGGCGATCATTGATACAGACTAGTAGACGAACAATGATGTTTTCTTTTCCGGTTATCGTATACAACCAATTTCTCGTGGCATGCCAATATCCGGTACAAAAATCGGTCGTTTTTGTGGCGTGATACTAATGATGTGCAAATGTTGAGCCGCTGGAGGAAACCACTTGCTCAGCTTCCATGTCTTCCCAAGGTTATGCAGATCCAAACGAATGGCTTCCTCTGATACATTCAACCTGTGTGCAAGATTCTGACATGGATTCTGCTCGATTTTCTCTTTCAGCTTAGCTTTATCCACAAGTGTTGGACGGCCGGCTCCTGGCTTGTCTTTGAGGCTCTCATCTCCCGATGCAAATCGGCTGAACCACTTTCGAGGTGTACGCACACTCACGAATTTTCTCCAAACTCTTAGCATATTTTTCTGGCAGCTTGTGCAGCATTGTTCTCCAATTTGAACTCGTTAAGCAAACACAGTCGTAAAATTTCCTTTGACACTGACAAGATCACTTAAAAATTGTACTTCCTGCAGAATCGACTTCGACACTCCCTTTGCACTGAATAGTTCTAAACTTCCTGCACATGGCGTCATCAGGACCGGCGTGATCACGTCAGCCCATTGACTTTCCGTGTTTTCAAAAATGGCATGAACTTTTTTGGTTATCGGTTATAAACTAATTTTGCCTGATGATTACATTACCTATAAATAAGAAAGCTAAACATTTTCAACAGTTCCAGATATGATATACAGTACTTAGAAAGAACTGCAATTTAATAAAATTTTGCTGCTAGCTATTTTGATAAGGTGCACAAAATTTCACTAAAATAGCTAATTCTTTATTTCCTAATTTTAGGAAATACTTAATCAAAATGAAGAGTTTAGTAATATTTATATGATTTGTTAGACGTTAGAACGTTTAAAGTGTTAGCGAAACACATTTATTTAACTTACATTCCCAACTGCGAAAACATCTGCAGTGCATGAGTCGCACGAAAAAATTTCTCGATTTAGTAACAAGTGTTGCAGGGTTTAAAGCTGTCCATTTTCGTCAGCCCGTAATAAATTGCAAATCAGTGGAAAACTCAGCGATGATGTGGAGGTTCGAACTGTTGACGGGGAGGATAGGGTGCTCTGGAAAGAAGAAGAAGAGCTCTCGTTTTCTCCACACTCCTTTAGGTTTTCCCAGATAAAAACTTATCTTGACAAGCCAGCTTCTTTATGCCTTTGAATCCTCGCTGCTTCTTCTCTCTTTTTCACATCAGCTCAACTTCGATTTCAACGCCAACTCCCTTTTATTTCATTTTGTATTTTTGAAGAGAACCTCTTATCGTCAGCGAATCGCAGCGCAAGACTTGTGTTTAGGAGTGCGGAGAAGGAAGGTGTGCGCTCGCATCGAACGGAGAGGTTAAAGTGCAACATCGCCGACGTGTTGTTATTTAGGGGGCGGAAGAATAGAGAGATAAAAGAAAAGAGGAGGAATAGCCAAAAAAAAAGGAAAGGAAACTAAAGGGGTGAGATGAGTTGTTTTCTGTCAGATTCGGGAAATGGAGGGGAAATGCTTGAGATGTTGGAGGAGGGAAACGAGGTTTTCGTTATTGATCGATTTCAGAGCCATAAGTATGGAAACAGGGATAAGGAAAAATAAAGAGAAAACCTTCAACGAAAATTGTTTTTCTTTGATTCGTTTGTATTTTTAATCCGGTTCTTTAGAAGCATTAAAATGATTGTAGAGAAGGAAACAGGAAATAAAAAGTTCAACTAAAACTCGCTCGTTGTTATTCGAGAGAAAGTAAATATAATGTGGGCAATATGTATAAAATCCGGTCACTGTTTTTTTTTATTTGTTTTCAGTTCAAATCTAAAATTCCATAACATTTTTTGTTCTCTTTGAACACGACGAAAACAATTGAGCTCGTGCATTATGTTTCACTCGAATAACGAAAATATTATGTTCCTGATTTATAAAAACTTTAGTTTGTTCGCATATCCTGAAAGACAATATTATCACAGAAAACTTGATTTATTAGGCAGACATTCAATGACAAATGCACGTTTCTTAATGTCTTGAAATGCTATATGAAACATTTATCTTTACGTAGATGACAAAACTAGATGTACATAATAAGAATAATATAACTTACAACCATCTTAATTTAAGCAATAAATTGGTCAGTTCCTTTTTCTGCAGGATGAGAAAAAAATTAAATTCACCATTAGGGATGCACGTAATGATAGTCGCGTAATACAAGATAATCAGTAGTCTAATATTGTTTTAATAACACTGGCATTAAAATGGGTTTCAAGGGGTACAACTTCGATGATCACTAAGATCTTTGGAAGCCTAATTGGAAGATCTCGTATCTATTTTGGTGATTAATGGAGCCGCACCAGGTTGCGAACTGCCACTTACTTTTGATGACTCCGCTTTCGCGATTCATGACAAGTAGCATTTTTTCAGTATTTTTTATGATTGAATTTTTGCACTTCAGTTAGGGAAAAAAACAACAAACAGTCGATATAAAATACAAACATATTTCTCTCGTGCTGTGTTTAATTTTTTTATGTGGATATACGGTATCTCTTTTTGTAAAATGAGCTACTTTTTTTCTCAACCTTGAAGGATCTAATCACTTTTCATCTTAGGTTTGAAACAAAATGTGTACCCTTGTGGCGTTTTAGATCGTTGTTCTACCTTTGCACTTAAATAAGTTAAAAAAAGGAATTTTCATTTTTCTTCTGAGCATTTGTGTATTCAGTAAACTTATGACGTTTTGCATAACATTAAGCATACAATAAAAAACTTAAAAACTAATGATCTCATAACTATTCATTTTAAAATAAACCCATCAATGTCATCACGTAGAAGGATCACTAAGGATCTGTAAAAGCCTATACTGGATGTTGATAAAAGAAAAATTGTGTTTTCCGCTGAATCGAGCCACTTCAAGAACAATCAACTAGGCACAACAACCTTTACCGTTATTTTGGGGAAAAGGGGAAATATCCAAGAAGACTTAAGTTAGGTGTTTCGCTAATGGTCGTATGAAGAATGATATTTTTCGTCGTATAGAAGATCAGATAAGGCAACACCTCCTAGAGAGAAAGCCTGCGGACAAAAGGTCTATACATTGTTACATCATCATCAAGCGGCTATTGTTAATCGTATTTCTACCAATAATAAGCACTAAATTTGGCCGCTTGATGATGATGTAATAATGTATACACCTTTTGCCCGCAGGCTTTCTCTCTAGAAGGTGTTGGATAAGTGCCTTATAGCCATTGCAAGTTAAAAAATTCAATACCTTTAAGAATGTGTACAAGGAAAAGATTGGGTAAAATTTGTGAGCACCTCCAACATTTTTAACAAACTGGTTTTGTATGTTTATGTACGAGGGTCATACTGAAAGCCTTGAATAACAATTTTTTACAAGTCGGAATTTATACATATGAAGAAAACAATTATCTCGTCTTAATCTGCCAACTTTATACTATGCGTTGAGGTATTGTGGCGAACTAGATACAAAATGCTTGGAAACATGCTGACATTAATTTCCTTGCTAAAGGGTAAATCCCCGCTGCTGAAATTCATCAGACTTCAATATGCATATAGAGTCTGTGTATGGGCGCTAGCAGTGTTAAGAGACGGGTGAAACATTTCAAAGATAAAAACACGAGCATCCAAAATCTGCCTCATAGCGGTCGCTTTCGAACTCCTACATTGAACGCAACAAGGAAAGGGTTGACGCCATCATTAACAAAGACAGACGTGTCACAGTGTCGGAAATCGCAGCAAAACTTGGAATAGGACACGGTGTCTTCTGTCAGTGGGAACGAGGAGTTCTACCGCAAGGGAATTTTCAAGCTTGCAGAACGATAGGAAAAATGCAGAGAAATGGAGATTATGTTGAAAAGTGAAGAAAAAATTATAGATTAAGGTAATATACCTGTCTTTTCCGTATCAATAAATTCTGATTTACGAAGTAATGTTGCTCACGATTTTTTGTATGACTCTCGTATTTATTTAATTTTTGTTATTTGTAATAAATACAGACGGGTGTGGAGGTATATACTTGCTTCAACAACTTATGTGAAAGTTGTAATACTAAATTTATATATACTTCAAGAGATGAATGGATTCACCTTTGATTTCAACAATTGCAACACGTGTTCAAAATGATCACCATAAGCTTCTGGACACTTCTGATTACAGCAAACTCCTATCAATGTAAACACTCA
The DNA here is from genome assembly GCA_023313115.1 of Rhysida immarginata. Taxonomy (NCBI): domain Eukaryota; kingdom Metazoa; phylum Arthropoda; class Chilopoda; order Scolopendromorpha; family Scolopendridae; genus Rhysida; species Rhysida immarginata. Next base: position 1,933,286 of record JAHWFO010055510.1, on the reverse strand, counting down.
CGTCCCAGTGGTAATATGGTTTTCTTCGATTGGAGTCGTTTTCATGAATGCATTCAGTACTTTGGGATTTAAGCTTTCTATTTTGTTTTTATGGAAAGCCTATAAAGTAATAAGTATGTGTACCACTTCTAGCGTCCTGTCTATTATGAGCACCTCCACAACGGGACCACAAAATTTTAAATAAGTCTGCTAAGTCACTATCAATTCTTTAAATAATTTCCTACTGGCATGAAACATAACACATGTTATGACGTAATATTAATTAATTCTTAATTATCTGTCACAAGTTAGTCGTTATGAAATAGACTTAGCCTCTAATGAAATTGTTCAACTTCGCTGTACTTCAAGCCACACGGATATGGAGGAATACGACACTAAACAAATATACGAAAAGATGACCGTAATATTAACGCTTCAAGAGATAGTTTAAAGTGTTTGGTGAGAAAATAAACTACGACTGTGGTCGAAGGCGGCCAGTCTCCATTAAACAGGATCTTCGGGGACGGTCATGCGCAAACACTTCTTTTTCGGGTGACAATTTTCTCCTCTTTGTTCAGGAGATAGAAAGAGAAATCAGAAGGAGATGAAAAAAAAAGAATAAAAGGAGCCATGAACCGCTTGGTCCCTCGAGACGAACACGTTTCGCCCCCATTTTTATTAGACTGTCTCGAGAATGTTCACCTAATGAAAGGGAGTCAGTCGTGAGCGCAGAAAATTCTTCTCATATTTCTTCTTCGTTTTTTTTTCTTCTATTTTTTGAAGGTTCCCTCCACCCCTCCTCTTCCTGCTCTTAGCGTTCCTCGAACTCAACCGAGCGCTCCTGGTATATCAGGTCACGCAAAAATTTCCGTTCGGTAAAAATAAATAAAGACATACGAAAATTTTTGACTGGAGGAAATATCTTGACGAGATCCTGAACATGATTATCAAGTTCAATTTTTCTGTCTTCCTCTGAAATTCTCAAATTGCAGTCGGACTAGCGGATGTCAGTTTTGCTTCTTCATCTATCCAAATGGAAAACTTGATGTCCGCTGTCTAGAATTTCATTTTTATTTTTTTAAGGATGCATATGTTCTAAAACAGGAGCCGCCTACGTTCTGTCTTGCATGAAGAACATTAATTGATAAACACGCTATTGTTTATCCAGTTTAGGGCCGGTTCTACCAACCTCGGATAAATTCTCAGATAGTACTGGAATAAAGCTCAGATAAGTCAAAAACGGTGTTCTACTATACTCAGATAGGATAAATTTCAGATAAACACCAGAACAACCACAGATGTCCTGATAAAATTATACGGTCCTCTAGAGGTCGGATAGCCACTTATTCCTCGTATAGTGAACCGTTTCTCTCAAATTTACGAGCGTAAATGGCGGTACTTCCGGTCCGCTTCGATTTGAAAATGCCTTCAAAACCATAGTATTTCGTGTTATATAATTACCATTTTAAACTATGACGGTAGGAATAAGTTTTAGAGTGCAAGTGAACAACAGATTAGATCTACATTAACTGTCTGTATTTCATTTTCAATGATCGACAAATAGCCCCCAATAGGAGAAACGAGTCATGCGTCTCTGATGTCTGAGTCAACACCTCCTAAAAAGAAAGCCAAGCAACTGAAACGTCGTACATTGTTACGTCATCATATTTCGACCATTGTTAATCTTATTTCTACCAATAATAAGTCCCATATTTGGTCGATATTTAAATCTTTGATAGCTGTCTGAGGATTTATCCGAGACCGGTAGAACCGGCCCTTAATCAATTACAACTTTATGCTGTTTGATAAATATAATCTGTTTAAGTTCCGTGGCCACTAAAGTGATCCATGCGTTAGAATAAATTTTGTTCACATGAAAAACAAGAGAGTTACATGAAGGTCAGGGAATGACTGAGACAGGGTATTTCTGAAGTAATTTATCTTGCAACTGAAAAGAAAGCCAATACATGTACAGAAGAAGACATGATTAGACTATCAGAACAATTAAATGAGTTATTGGTTAGAATGGTGACATAAAGTGACCAAAGTGAAAGGAACAGCAGCACAATGAGTCGTAGAATGTCCTCAACGTACACGCTTGTGCAAATTAATTGAAACAAATAATTTCAAGTCTGGCGGTGATCCTTTTTCCTTTCCAAATGTTATCTCTAGGAGTTGTTTTCTTCATACGACCACACTTTCCTTTACGTTTAGGAGTAACCGATCCGTTTCTGCTTCAACTTGATGACACGGCAGACAGTTGCTAAACTCACTGAAGCAATCTCCCCATACGTCTTATCTGTGTGTTTTGGGTAGTGTTACGATTTTCGTACGTTTCTTAAGAGTCACATCTATCTCGAACGGCGGTCGAATAACATCTGCAGGTTTTTAAAATTCACGAAATACTGTAGCTGCTAACGTAATTATTATGATTGCATCAGCCAATGTACATTACGGCAGCCAGACAGGATTCTAAAATCTGATGCAATACAGTTGCTGCTGATGTAATGATTGCATAAAATGTCAAATTGGCTTTTCATGTTGGTTTTGAGAACAGATTACGAGTAATTAGAAAACATGCTTTGTTTCATCTAATCTGCACAAGGGTGTACTTGTGTGCTATGGGCAGTGTCACGGAGAAGTGCTAAGGTGTCGGGCTATCAAATGAAATGGCGCCCCAGATTATAACTACAGTGTGGCGTGAGACAATAAGAGCATACAGACAAAATTTTGATTATTGGGAATATCAGGAAAATTGATTGTGGACAGATTGCAGAGTAAGTTAGTACTGGCTACAATGAAGCTCATCAGATTAGTACTGGTTCTTTGCTTCGTGCGAAGTAAGATTCACAGGATATTATTTTATGCAATCTTTTACAGAAAAATGTATGATAAGTTCATGCTGTGATATAACATGTTAGTGTAAAGCATGCACTATATCGTATAACTTTACCAAATACAGTATACCATCAATAGTTGGAAAAAAATTCAAAAAATATCTGGCATTAGTTACTTAATGTTGGATTTTTGTTGATATTGAAAGGGCAGTGATCCTTAAGAATAATTGATTAAGATCGCCAATTGTCCAAATAGTTTAATTTTCTATGGAATTTGGAGGAAAGAATGAGATTGTTTTAAATTTTTAGACTTATTTTTTCTTTAGAATGGCGTTCGGAGGAAACTATTATAACCAATACAAATTTGTCCAGATGCCTCAATAATCTTTATTTAGCCTATAAACTTCTTAACAAAATCGGAATACTTACTGATGCTGCAATAATTTTCAAAGGGACCCGAGCGTTTTTGATTAAAATTTTAATAATGGTGACCATTGTCATGTAGTTTGGAAGAAAATTCTTGGGAAGAATTTGTCACCTTCATTAAAAGCAGGAAATAGAATAGGGCTTCGACAACTGCGTTTGCGCAAGCGCACAAACATTCTCCATCTCCATTCTTCCCCCTCTTTTTTCCTCTTCTCTGCCGCTTCCGCTTCTTATTTACGCTAAATATTACCCGTGTTTTTGAGCATGCGCGTTGCTCCGTTAACTACCCCCCCTCCCCTCCTCCAAATTGTTCTTCTCTTCCCTTTTGCGTAAGACTTTTATTAAATTACAACTTTAACGCTCTTATTGTGCTCGAGTCTCAAATAAAAATTGACTCAAAGAGGATGGCATAAATTTTAAATTGTTCACTAAAAGAAAATAATAACAAACACGGATATTTCGTTTAATTCGGATTATTCATTGCCCACTGTTAACATAAACAACAATTTCACAGATTTAATCAAAGGATTATCTATTTGGGCGTGAAATTTCTTTTTTCATTCCTCACCCTGAAGAAAAAACAACAAAAACATTGGTGTGTTGTGGTGAGAGCTTTGAGTGAAAACTTTACTCTTTGTGTAGACTTAAAGGCCAGGCACTTCCAGCAATCTTTCATTTGACTCTATTTGCAGGATTAGAACCAAGAAAAGGGTTGGTTGGCTTGCGGGAGGGGGTTGGGGGGGTGGTTTCTTTTGCTTCACTTGAGAGTGGGTTAAATGGGTACCATCTAATCGAACTCCTTCCCCACCCCAGTCTGTCCTCACTTCTCTTTAGTTTTCTCCTGTTTGATTGATTGCGTGGTTTAGTTTTGACCAAAAGAAGCTGTCTGCGTGTGGGGAGGATGAAAACTCCGATTGGTCAGCTTTAATACAACGTGGAAACTTAAACAGCATCTGAATTCTGTGATCGATTTTCTTTCTTCACTTCTTAGTAACGTTGCCGAGAACTCTCAGCCTGTGATTAATTTGTTTCTCTCTCTCTCTCTCTCTCTCTCTTTCTCTCTCTTCCTCTAGGAAAAGAAAATAGATGTGAAGGGAAACATCTGAGGACCAGAGTAATTGAAGTCTTTGAAGACTTAGATTTAGAAAACAAAACTTCTTACATTGACCATTGCTTCTGAATAAATCATTAGAATTGTTTTTATGTCATTAAGGGTATTTCCAGTTCGTTGCAAATGAAATGAAAACATTCAATTCGATGCAGAATGTTTTATAAAAGCTACTTAATAGATTTTTCTGACCTCTGAATCTTTTTCATTGACCTCTTTTAGAATGAACCTCTGCCGTTTAATTTCAAAGTTTTTACTTAAATGAAATTACTTTTATATGTTAATTGACATAATCAGAATCTCATATCAGACCTTATGTGAATATTCTATAATATTCGTTTTATAATTATAATTTTTAAATCATGAATGTTCAAATTCTTTTGTGTGCCTTCACAAATTAAAAATATTTTGTTTACTTCTGCAAATTTCAGTTACACATATCCTCAATACAGATGTTCTCAAAGGCAAAATGTATTTTGGAAACATTTTATTTCAATAATTCAATTATGTATTTGTTGCAATGAACGTCAGTGTAAAGAAATCTAATAATAATTTGCTATTAAACTTTTAACGTATCCAGAAATTCCGTCATTGCTATTAGTTCTTCCAATTCCCGCAAGAGACTCCTTTTGCCATATTTCTTTTTTACCATTTAGTGGCTTCTATTCGTAACAGATAAATTTCTAAAATATCACTCAGGAATGAGTAATTTTACTTTAAATGTTTTATTGTTCTCAATTAATATTCAGCCTAAATACATTAAACTAAGTTACATGATTTACTAAATAGTTGGTTACACAGCAGCCACGATAGTAACAATCCTGCTGAAAATTCAGTTATAAACCCATTTTCAATCTGTATCAACTTTTTTTCCACTAAAACAATATAGAGCTTTTTTTTTCTTAGAATGCCTGTCGTATGTGCCCACCTGTGTTTTTTGGTGCTGTTTTTCTTGAGAAGAAATAAAATGCTTCCGATGAGGCGTAGATTCTCTTGCCAAAGACAACAATGCTGCTAAGCCATAAACTGTCTGTAAAATTTTCAGACATCATTTTTAAATTTTAGTTCTAAACACACGGATATGTAAGAAACATTGTTCCACGAGACTTACTTCAATATTAAGTTTCCATTACGTTTTAAACATTACTGGCTCACATATTGAGAATCTTCATTTGTAAATTATCGGTTATGTTTATTTGAGTTGCTTTCTTTGCTTCAGCAAACCAACGCTCTTGAAAGCAATAGGATAAAGTAGTCTAAATAACAGAAAAATAATAAAAGATATGTTAAACATTTATTCCACGAATCAAATGAACTGTGCAAATAGATCATAAAGAGACCTAGCAGAAGCCCGAGCGGACTTTTTTGTCTCAAGATATACAGTGGCGGGCAAAAGTTTAGGACCATTTCGGTAAATCTCATATTTCTTTTATTGTTATTGTTTTATGTAATATGAAAGGAATTACACGTTGAACAAATCATTTATATACTTCATTTGCATCAAAAATAATTTTATTTCAATAGGTAAGTTTTTATTTTAAGTTAGGATATCTTGTTTTGCCATTATCTTGACTTTTTTACCTGGCCAAAAGTTTAGGACCAGTAATGCAACTTTAAAAAAGTTCAATATTTTGTGGGATAACCAAAACATTTTATTAAAGCTACACATCTTTTATCGATTGAGTCAACCAAAGCAACGCAATATTCATTTGGAATTCCTTCCCATACTCCTTTTGCAGCGTCAAATAACTGAATCATATTTTTGGACTTTTTAAGGTTCAATTTTCGTTTTACATCATTCTATAACATTTCAATAGAATTCAAATCAGGCGACGGAGAAGGCCATTTCATAACATTGATGTGATTTTTCTGAAACCACTCTTTAATGTTGCTGGTACGTTTCGGATAGTTATCCTGTTGAAATGTCTGTTCCAAAGGCAAATTTTCATTAACATAAGGCAACATACTATTTTCAAGAATGGATTTATAGATATAGCGATCCATGTTTCCATCAATCAACTTCAAAGGACCTATCCCTTACCTAGATAAACAACCCCATAACATTAAGTTTCCACCTTGAAATTTGACGGTAGGTTGAAGGCAACGGGGGGCATATTCTTCTTCTTTTCGATGCCTTACATATATTCTTCCACCCGAAATAAATTAATCTTTGTTTCATCCGAAATAGCACATTTTGCCATTGCTGATTTGTCCAGTTCAAATGAGCACGAGCGAATTCCAACCTGGCGTTTCTGTTCTGGAGAGAGAGAGATGATTGGTTTTCTTCTTGCTATTCTGCAAACAAACCAAACTAGTTCAATCGGCGTCTGATGGTCCTAGTGCTTACAGTTGCCATTCCGAAACACTGTATAAGCTTGTGTATGTTTCTTGTAGTTTGATGACGGTCACTTTCTGCTAAACAATAGATATGACGGTCAGTTCTGTCATCAGTTTTTTTGAGGCCTGCCACTTTTTTGGTTGGTCTTTGAAATCCTTTGTTTCGTTATACAGTTAAATGTATTACTTAAGTTCAACTGTTTTGTAATTGCTGAATAACTTAATCCTTGATCTCTTAACTCTTTCACCTGTAGTCGAGTTTCTGTAGTAATATTCTTTGCTTTTGCCATCTTAAAAGACATTAAATTATACAGTTTAAGATTGAAAAGCATAAATGATAAACTTTAGAGCTTCTTGTCTTATATTCACATGAAGTAATTTCTCGGTATGTTCGACTTCTTTCATCGGTCCCAAACTTTTGTCCACCCCATAAAAATGATAAATAGCAATTAGATTTTACGAAACAAATCAAAACTTTATTCAGAAATGCTTTTTTATCTTGAATAATGTGAAAGATATATTCTACAGACCAGGTCCAAAACTTTCAGCCGCCACTGTTATATATTTTGGAAATCACAACTTGAGAAACATGGATTGCAGAAAAATGAATAGCCAAAATTTTCTAGACATTAAATATTCCAATAAAGGGCAACGTACTATGCAATTGGACTAGTATAAATACCCTTCTGAAAAGTAGTGAGGCATTATAGCATCGATAATGGGTTAAAATTCTTAATTTTACGCCACAGAAAATACTGTTAATTTTTCCCACTCTTAAGCAAGTTATCACTGATTTCAAAGTTTGTCACGAAAGTGAAATTTTTTTACTGGGCAGTGGGAATGTTGTCTTTACTTCTGCTCCTATCCGAAAGGTAAGTCCTATTGACATGCATTGCTTTAAAGCCAGCCCTCGAGTTCAGGGAATTCCATTCGGGCTAAGTATATCCATTGCAGTTCTCTCACGTAGCAACACGCTGATGTGATTCCTTTCATGCGCATGCGTGTATCGGAGAAACCGGAAATAAGCAAGGCCTGCAATAAACGTAAATGACGACCGTCTTGGACAAGAAAAGAGGAAAGTTCGAGCGCCGTCATCTGTTCGAGCTACGAGTGTCAAATCGAATGTATTCTCTAGCAATGTTCGTCGTAGAAACGGAAAATAAAATCTGTGAATTCTTGAACTTTTGTTTCACACCTTGGTTAGATCTCTATTTTGCCATTTTTGTTTTACGTTCTTTTATTTTGTTCATGTTTTTAAAGTCCTTGCTTTATATTTTTTTCTGAAACAGTACTCTCTCTCTCTTTCATTTTTGTATTCAAGAGTGAGAGAGAGAGTGCGTGTGGGTGTAAGTGTTTAGTTGTTGGTCAAACACATTGTTTTGGCTGATCGGTGTACGTAAATAAAGAAAAGTTTGTAGCCCATCATTTGCGATAGGAATTTGTGTGCTGGCCATCACCTGCACTCTTCTCTCAATCCAGTATTGATTTCACTGCTTACTTTCGTAGCTCACCATCTTGCTCTTAATCCAGTTCTAAGTTCAAATTCTTCTATACTTTTAATTCTTCTACTAGTAAGCCTTATTTTTCATCTTCTATCGTAAAAATCCTATATCAGTCCTTAAGTATTTGTGAATATGCTATAATTTCATGTTTTTCTCTGTAAACTTCGTGTTACTTTTTTCTGGTAAAATTTTAATTCCTCCGACATGGAAACATGGAATTGACCATGTAAGAAACATTGCTCTTTCGGATACAATTTAGCATTATTCAAATTATATACTTAAGGATTCACTTACGGAGTTAAAACATTATATTCAGCGGGGTAAAAACGGATAACCCAAGATGGGTCCATGAGGGTTTTATCATAAGTCAAATAATTTTTGCACTAACTCAAATGCTACGTTTATTGGTTGTATCTAAAGTTGATAATATCAAATTTAAACTGTGGGCAGATTCCATTTGCAAAAAGAGAAATATGTGTGGCGGTCTTATAACTTTGAAACAATGCACTTTAAGTTGTTTGGTAGATAGTAATGAATAAACAAGTTATTTGTTCATTTATGTTCTGTCACTAATATTTTACAATAGGTGAAAATTAAAATCAATTCAGCATTTGTTCAAAAAATTCAATTTCCATCTGGTCTTATAATTTTGTGACAGAGTGTATTTCACATCTCTAACCAAGGCCAAAAGACAAGTAAATGACACTGCTTTTATGTCTACAGTGGCGCAATTGGTTAGCGCGTCAGCGGCATGAGCTGAAGGTTCCTGGTTCAAATTCAGGTTGTGGAATTTTCTTTCTTATTCTTCATCAATAATTTAAAATGGGTGTGGCTAGATGGTGAATATGGCGTTTCCAGCAATAGCAATGTTTATTGATAGCTATTTTTTGATTTTTTAGTATCAGGCAACGCATTTCTTTCAAGTTTCGGCTCATATCCAACGTTTCTTTAAATGAAGTCCTTATACGCTAATTATTATTCATGAAAACGCAATTTTGCCGTAAAAGATTTTGTGAAGCGGCAATTTTTTTTCCTATGTAAAAGCCTTCGCCACCTCGAGAGTCATTGTTATTGCCTTGTGATAGGAATTTGTGTGCTGAGACTACATTCAGAGAAACATTAGCTTTGCTTTTATATTCACAAAAGAGGTTTTAGCGTGTTTACCTTTGTTAAGCAAGGTTTTTAGTTTTTAATAATTCAAAAACTTAAAGAAAAGATCTTTTGAACCATTTTATGCTTGGAGCCGTTTTACATGTAAACATTTAAAGTTTGTTTGCTTTAGAACTGAAAGAAGATTTAATATTCTGTTTTATTCTAGATGGTTTGAGACATGAAGAAAATATTTTTTTATGCCAGATATCTAGAATTAGAAGCTTTTAACAAATTTAGTTTAAGGAAGAATATCCTTTTTATAGACTACTCTAAATATCATCAGTAGAGTGTAGCTTCAATAAGTTTGAAAATTTAATTCTTTGCAACTTTAGGAATTTTTTAAGAACTTTAAACAAAAATGTTTACCTTTCCGAGTTCCTAGTATTGCTTTAAAGTAAAAGTTAACTTTGCCTACAACATTCCATCGTTGTGAACTTTGCGCACTGTTGCCATTTTAATTTCCACCTTTGTAGTTTTAGGTGAATGGGATTAAGTAATTACATAAAAATGTCTCATAAATAAAGTGTGACGAATCAAAAGGAACAATATATCATTTCTGAGAAATTTGACATAAAATGCGTTACCAGAAAAAAATATCTCTTAGCTGAATCGTAAAATTACTTGAACATATTGGATTTATTTAGTAGCCTATAGCTTCTTTAAGATAGCCGTTTTCCAAAAGAATTAAATTAACTTTAAACTGAAATTGCAAACAAAAATAACTGCTCCCGTTTAATATAACTTTAAATCGATTTTTTTAAAATAATTATTTAGACGCATTTTTGCATTTGATCATAATCATCTTTGAAGCTATTCGTTATCTCGTGGTAAAGTTAAGCATATGAAGGAACACTCGGATTATATACTGTTCTACGTCTACTATTCAGGTATCCGTCCTAGGTTTACTAAATGGAATAGAATCTGCTGAGCTACTAATATACAATTGCTCAAGTGAAAAAAATGTATAACGCTCAGTGAAAAAAATGTATATAGGGTGCCACATGAGCAAGCGTTCTGTCCTAAATGCAGCAAATACTTTGGGATTAGTAAATTATTAGTGAAATCGTCTGCAAAGTGAGACGAAATATTTAAATTGTCAAAAAATCATGAATACTGAGAAAATGGTACAAATAATTATTAGGTATCGATATACAGGGTCTTTATAATTAAGTTACATTTTGACATGGCCATAAAAAAAACTACTGGACCAAAAGCTATAATACTTGGTAATATTATGGGAAGTTCAAACCCACCAAAAAAAAAAAGTTAGTTCAAAAGGTCACCACCAGCATGGAATGGCGCTCTATGCAATATTCGTATACGAAATTAAACACGAAGACACAGGTTAACAAGTCTTTAATCGTTACTAAAATTAGTTACATGACTAAAATTATTTTTAGTAACGACTAAAGACTTGTTAACCTGTGCCTTTGTGTGACCTTTTGAACTAATTTTTTTTGGTGGATATGAACTTCCCATGCCCTCTTGTATAATATTACCAAGTATTATAGCTTTTGGTCCAGTAGTTTTTTTTTTATGGCCATGTCAAAATGTAACTTTAATTATAAAGACCCTGTATATCGATATGATATTTATGTGTCACAGGCAGTTGATTTTATGTTTGAATTTCTTGTCTGTTGCATTTCGGTAAGGCATATTTCATCCCCCCACCCCCCATATAAATTTATCCATAACAAGATTACGACGAGGAATAGTAACATTTATTACTTCCGAAGTTTACTTTTTCTGAGCCTTCTTACATAGAAGTCTCTCTGCAAACTAAATTTTGGAAATAATAAAATCTTGTAAACATTCCAAGCAGGAGCTTTAGCAGTGAAGGAGAAATACATTCATACATTTATTAAAAAAATTAATCCCCCCTCCCCCTCCCCCCGAGTAGGGTAAGGCAAGTAGCAGATGCTGAAGTCATCTATTTTTGCCCCTTTATCTACAGCTTTTACCTCTCCCCAAGTTTTTTAATCAAGAAAATTGATATACTCGAACGTAATATGTATAAAATGTAAAAAACCTCTTATCTTCTTTTCTTTTTCATCATTTCCGAACGTATGATATATAACATGCCATATGTTGCCATAGTACTAAGGATCAAGCGACTGCCACCCCCGCAAATCCGATCCCCCTGGAACAATTGAGCCTAAACTTCATAGTACTGTTGATCTTGCCTAGAGGAATCTGCATACCGAATTTCAAGCCTTTACGTACCTAAATAGCACATAGATATGTTGCCCTCCCTGAATCCCACCCTCGTAATTCCGACCCCAGTGTACCAATCAAAACCAAACTAGATAGTACAGATGTGCATGCCCATACTAAGCTACATTCCGAATTTCAACCTTCTGCCTCAAAAAATGTAGAAATTATGAAGGGGTACACAGTTAAGACATTATAAAACCAATAAGTAGCTCCATTCTTCGGCTATTTAATAATATAGATTACTAGAAGAGGTACCCGGCGTTGCCCGGGATTATTACACTTGGGATGTAAACAGAACAATCTCAAAAATTAAAATAAATTTTGCAATATCTTAAAAATAAAACAAATGAAAATGCTTAGAATTAATACAGTAAAAATTCTTAATGAAAATTCGAAAAAAATCTTTTTAAAGGCTCACAATGGATGGACTGCTCCAATAATTTCTTATTCAGATAATCTTACTTCAGATCTACACTTGATGTTGTTGCAATTTCCACTCTTCTCTCGCTGTGTTGAAGCAAAATTTGGCCTTTCATCACTTTGGGTAGTCTAGCGGTCGCCAATTCTTCTATTTTCTTGCTTCCCATTTGCTCAATACAGCACGGAGCTAAAGGTTTGCTTTCTCTGTCGTCTTTCCACTCTTTCTCAATAGTCTGCTAACTCTTCATTATCTCCAGCTACTGATCATTTTTAAAGATTTTCAAGAAATTGTTAAGTACTAAGAACTCTCTTTTCTAAGAAAAACCTGAATAACAGGAATTCTATGCATTGTTACAAATTGAAACTTATCCATATTGCATCATCATTTTATGTTCATTGTTATAATTCTTGGAAAGGATTGCTTTATCATTGCATCATCATTTTGAGCTCATTGTTATTGGTGAATTGCGTGTTGAAACCATTGTTGATACCTATTGTTGCACAAACTTTTATTTGCATTGTTGGTCATGAGATATATATTGTTGTTCCGTGCAGAGTGTTTGTGAATTGCGTGTTGATACCATTGTTGCAAAAACTTTGTCTTGCATTGTTGGTCATGCGATATTTCTCATTAATATGTCCTGCCATAACCATGAATATCGATTTTTTATCAATAATTATTATTTTTTCGAAATCTGAAGTAGACAGTGACCTTCCTCATGCTTTGAAGGTCATGTATGCGAAATTTCATCAAGATCGGAATAAAACTGTAGATTTGTATAAAAAACGTACACACAGACCCACAGACCCACCCACAGACCCACCCACAGACCCACAGACGCACAGACCCACAAACATCCTTCTTTATATATATAGATAGATGAGCACTTGAGCAATCCTGCGTCGACAAAGCGATTTCACGTGCGCGCGCCGATGTCAGTAATGCTTAAAAGATGAACAGAAAGTAACAATGTATTCCTTCTTGACAAATCGATTATTATATGACATGCCATTTTCTTTGTATTCTTTACACTCACTCTTTTAGCACGTGAATTCGACTTGAAGGGGTCCACGAAAAATTCTGAAAAGTTGAAACGACAGAGCTAAGACTTTGATGGTCATATTTCTAAAAACAGAATTTGAAAAAGTTAATTCGTTTTCAAGTTATCGTGCAAACGGCGGACGGCCGGATAAACGTACAGACCAAGGGCGCATTCTTATAAGTAGCTTTTATGCTAAAGCTCCCAATAATATAACAACAGCAGGGAGAGAACAGACAGCCATGTTCAGCTGAGAGATCAAACCCCCATGTTGTCCCCCAACAGGCAATAAGCCCAAAATGGGGTTGATGAAAGTACATATAAAGTTGACAAATAAGAAAAACTAGGTTAATTAAGACTAAAAACTAGGTTAACAAAGACCTAGTTAATAAAATTAACTGTGAATTTATCAACCAGGTTAAAAAAGACACGGTTACAAGACAACTAATAAAAATTACCCAAAGACAACCAATTAATAAAAATAATGATAATAATAACAAAAAAATAATAAAAAATGAAAAAAAATAATAATAATAATAATAATAATAATAATAATAAAATCTTGTAAACATTCCAAGGAGGAGTGTAACGTGTAATCGCAGAGCTTTAAAAGCTGGCGCAGTGGAATTTAAAAGAACACGTGACAGAGGAAGGAAATCCAATGTAACAAATGTTTATTGAGTAAACATAAATAAAAGTAAAATAAAATAATAAATGGTAGCAATAAATGTTCTTAGGCTAAAGGATTCAGTCACTTCAATAAAGCAAACAATTAAATACACCTAATGCTACATAAATTTAAAGCTCCAAACTCTAAGCATTAAATAACAATGTCGCTAATGAAATACGTAAGCCTTTTAAACCAAAAGAATACGGAAACCCGTAACTAGCTTACTAATGATTATCAAAGCTCAATACACAAATATTTATGCACGGTAATTTCTAACAGCTGAAGCATGGCTAGCTTCACAAATAAAACTAAAATACATACAGCTGAACACAATAGCTTTAAAGTGGAAAAATTGAAATGAACAAAGGCTTATTTTCTAAGCAGAACGCACATAAATTCACACAATTATATACCAGACCATATTACAAGAAAACTTCTTAGTTTCAGGAAAAAAATAAATAAATAGTTCGTAGCATGACACAGTGGAACAAAAATGATAAACCAAGAGTCTATGCACTGTCTTTAAAGTCTTAAATTAGTGATACTAGGCATATCCACCATTCATAATCGTAACTTTAACATATTTGTTCATTCACTGAAAGAAGACAAATTAGCACGTTAATAAGACTCTGGCCAAATATAAAAATTGCAAGAACACACATATTTCAAGCACAAGGATAAGGGAGAATTACAGGTATGCCCGGGTACTCGAGCCGTTATCACGGACGAAAGTAAACCCGTAATTTTCATGAAGGTAAGCACTTAGGCCGCGAGGCCATTCTCCTCTTACGACCATGTCGGTATTCAGCTTTCGGTCGTAAAAGTCGCTGAAGATTACACTTATCAAACGGGCATTAAGCCCCACAAACAAAGTAATACTCACGAAGTGAGCTGGACAAGGAGAAACGGTCCTTCCAACACGTAAGGGAGGTCTTACGACGCCTTCGGACGAAACACTGGCTGCGTCATTCACGTCTGGCCGCCGCTCCTTTGGATTCTCCGCCCGAGTAGCTTGGCTGCAAGGCTCTCCTGTCGGCGGTTGAACTCCTGCATATTTCGGCGTCGTTTCTCCGCCTTCTCCGCAGTGGAAAGTTTCAAGCCTCGGTTGACTCGTTACAGCATATAGCTCACTCGCTCCGTCCAGCCTCGGATCGTGCTTTGCTCGACCTTTCGCTTCCAAAGCCAAGTTCTTTTTTCCTTCTCTTCTTTCTCCGACGAGATTTCGAATCTTTCCGCCTCTCAACCGCTCCGCAAACAGGTCTCTCATTGGTCATGACGTATTGATTGCGATGACGACACTCTTTGCGCTCTTCCGCCCCCGCCTTCGAGCGGTAGAATATGCGAGAGCGAAAGTGAACACGAGTGTCGCCGAAAGACGAATCTGGATTCGATTTCCGTGACAAGGAGCTTTACCAGTGAAGCAAAAATACATTTAAATGTTTATTAAAAAGAAATTAATCCCCCCGCCTCCCGAGTAGGATAAGGCAAGTCACCTAAATAGCACATAGATATGTTGCCCTCTCTGAATCCCAACTCCGTAATTCCGACCCTCGTATACCAATGAAAACCAAACTAAATAGAGCAGATGGATATGCCCATAGGAAGCTACATTCCGAATTTCAACCTTCTACCTCAAAAATATGTAGAAATTATGAAGGGGACGGACTGACATTATAAAACCAATAAGTAGCTCCATTCTTATTCTACTTACGAGGGTCAGTCAAATGAAAATCGGAAATATTTTTTTACAGCTCCTTTATTATAGACAGAGTTGGTACACTACTTTTCAATGTAGTCCCCATCTATTCGATGCATTTCCGCCACCGAGTCGGGAAGGCATGGATACCTCGGGAAAAAAATGTTCATATAATGGAGATCTTGATTATAGGATTATGCATACCGAATTTCACTCCTGCATATGCATAAATACACCTAGACCTTTTGGTCCCCTCTAATTTTCACCCCCAAAACTCCGACCATAGTGGGCTAATCAAAACCAAACTAAATAGTGAAAGTGCTCATGCCCATAGTAAGCTACATTCCGAATTTCAACCTTCTACCTCAAAAAATGTAGAAATGATGAAGTGTGATTCAAATCGTGTATAAAATAAAACTAATAAGTAGCTCCATTTTTCCGCTACTTAATAATAAGCTTATAGATTATGAGCACTTGAGCAATCCTGCGTCGACAAAGCGATTTCACGTGCGCGCGCCGATGTCAATAATGCTTAAAAGATGAACAGAAAGTAACAATATATTCCTTCTTGACAAATCGATTGTTATATAACATGCCAGTATCTTTGAATTCTTTACAGTCACTGTTTTAGCATGTGAATTCGACTTGAAGGAGTCCACGAAAAATTCTGAAAAGTTCATACGGCCGAGCTAAGACTTTGATAGTCACATTTCTGAAAACAGAATTTGAAAAAGTTTAATCCGTTTTCAAGTTATCGTGCAAACGGCTGCCGGACGGACGGCCGGATAAACGTACAGACCAAGGGCGCATTCTTATAAGTAGCTTTTATGCTAAAGCTCCTAATAAGTAAGTACTGGAGCTAATTCGCCAAACACAAAGTAATGATATTATTTGAAAAAATAGAAGGAAAAATTCTGCGACCTGAATTCGAGCCAGCAATCACGAGTATCACGCTCTCGACGCCTCTACTAATTGGGCCAACGCAGACACTGTCCCTTTAAGGCACTTAGTGACATGGCTATTAAGTGTCTGCAGTGTCTAGCGTGATGCTTGTTGTTCCTGGTTCGAATCCAGGTCGCCGAATATTTCCTTTCATTTTTTCAAATAATATTATTACTCAAATTTGGGTCTGCGTGATCTGCTGGGAAAATTAGAAAATCCCTAAGAGTTCTTTTCATATCATGTTTGCCCTTATATTGAAGTTTTGCAGAGGCAATGGCATATAGGGTGATTCAAAAGCCAGGAAAACTTCAAAACTCAATTCTAGCATTGTTTTTTATCTTGGGAAAAAACCCGACTTCATTTCAATCGTTTCTGTGCAAACAGAATCTTTTTATCTGCATTCGTGTGCGAATTATTGAATCACCCTGTATTATGAAATTGCTTTTTATGATTTCGCTCGGACTCATTAGTCGTTATCGACAAACTTACACCGAAAAGGCAACACAAGCAAAAATACCAATTCGCTCAGCGTTTCTTGATTCCAATTGGCTACGCGTCACAAACTGAACTTTGGAATTTGAAGCCATGAGAAGAATTACTTACCTTAGAAGGCATCCGAATATATTATGCTCTACTACTTAATGGCTTTGCCCGTATTAATATTTTTAAAATCTTAAACATACTTGATTCAAAATGCCAATCATATTTAAAGTACATATAATAGGAGCTTTAGTTATAAAATGTGAGTGTTTAATAAGTCATAGGTAAGGTAACCTTCCAACGTACTATGTTTCGTTGTCGGCCTTTTTTTTAGCATTTGATTGAGTTCCTATTAAGACAATAAAAAATGA
The DNA here is from genome assembly GCA_023313115.1 of Rhysida immarginata. NCBI lineage: Eukaryota > Metazoa > Arthropoda > Chilopoda > Scolopendromorpha > Scolopendridae > Rhysida > Rhysida immarginata. The sequence goes on along the minus strand of JAHWFO010055510.1, from coordinate 1,916,112 downwards.
TATCGTTTGAATAAATGATCTCTTGAAGAGGATTTTTCAAATAAAAAATCTACTAATATTTCAAGCGAGTCATTTATTTCAGGAACGAGGTTGGATTATTTTCATGAAACTAATTTTCTGAAGGCTCTTTCCAGTCTATTTTTTTTTTTTAATTATTACTTAACTTCTCAATTTTCTTATCTTTTTTGTTTGTTTCTGCTTCGCTTAATGAACATGATCTCATCATTAAAACTTAATGCGAGGAATGGAAATTAATTTCTTTCTATCACTTTTTTCAAAACACTTATTTAACAGGTGCCGTCGATCTCGTGGCGCTCGTTAGGGCGATTTTGGCGCCATCGACTTCCATCAACTCTCCGAAATAAGAAAAAAAAAATAGAAAAGAGTTACTAGCAGGGGTGTGGAAAAGAGAAACGAGAGAAGAAGAAAACTTTTGAGAATGGCGAGGTAAAAAAGAAAGAACGAAGGGCGTGAGGGTGATAAAGGAATTAAAACACGTGAGTGGATTGGAAGCTTAAATTGGGGAGAGGTTAATTGCTAGAAGGAAACGACAGTTACAAGCGGAAATTAAACAGATTAAAAAAATCGAACAAACTTTGCCTTTAAAATTATTGTGATGCTGTAATAAAATAAAGGACAGAAGTGAGATAAAGGTTGATTTTATATAACTGGCATTATTTGGAGGAATGCCAAAGTTACGAAAATTTGGTCTCAATTAGCCCAGAGTTTAGCGAATTGGATGCAGTGATCCAAGGTTTATTATCTCCACCTGCTAATAAAGTCACTTTCCCAACGATAGCCATTTTATTTGCTCAAATTGGCATTAAAAACAAAGAAGGTATTAATTATCTACATGTGTCAAGATATCCTTAATAAAGAGAAGGTCGATTCTCCTCTCAGGCGAACTCGATATACTCCAATCGTTTTTTGTGTCTCCCTCGTTTTCTACGACTTTCGGTCACATGGGAACAAAGGTCGCTATTCCTTGTTGGTCAACTCCGTTGGGAGTCACTTCTTCGCTGCCTCAACCATTTTACTATCATCTAAAAATTTTGTCCACGAATGCAATTCTTTGTTGGCCAGAGAGATGGATCGGTAATAGGGTCAGATAACTGAAGATGCGTCTCCAATAAATCCCAGAGGGCTTGATCTTTAAAGGAGAGCATCATATGTCCAAGTTACGAAAAATATTTAGAAAATAATGTAGATATAAGGAAATTAAGCGTGGAAAACATTCCCATCAATCTGTGCGAACTTACGATAGCGGGAAACAAATGCATCCATGCCTGTATCAGCTCGTATCCTCTTTACTTACCTATGCCCTCGTTGCATGAATCACTTCTTAGTCATTTTTAAATCTTTGCCGGAGTACTTCTTTAAGTAGACTAAAAAGAAGAAAAGCACAAGTAGCCTGAATGGGACTATGCAGATAGTGAGAGACCACACTCCTATTCAATTTGATGATTGCTTCCTATGTTTTCAGATTTCTCTGAGGGCGCGATTGTGTATTTGCATTTTGAAACTTTACAATAGACATTACCTGAAAGAGCTGTGAGTAAAGCCACATTTTCCTTCTGGTATCACGAGTTTAAGAGGGGAAGACGGTCACTTGAAGAAGAATCTCGCAGTGGACGGTCAGCCGATATAGCTATCAGTGCTGTTTCGGATATGATCGCGAATGACTATCAGGAAACTTATTCTCGGATTGAGGCAAGCCTGGATATCAGATCATCAGCAGTTAAAACAATTTTGCAATTCAGTAAAGTTTCATCACGATGGACCAAGAGCAGAAAGCAACCCGAGTGCAGTGCTGGCAAGAAATGATCGAAAAGTTCAATAACGGGGCTTCGAAACGTGACAACGACATCTGCACGGATAACGAAACACGACATCTGCATTACGATCCCGAAAATAAGGAACAATCCAACAGCGGTTCCCCAAAGGGCAAGGACCACCACAGAAATGCAAACGTTCTCTGAGTGCTGGGAAAGCGATGGTGGCAACTTTCATCTGTTCCACTGGCTATGTGTGACTTGTGTGCGCTGTTGTGCTTGAAAACAAGCACTGTTGTGACATGACAAGCACTGTTGTTTTTGAAAAAAAAAGGCGGTTGCAGCAGAGTGTTAAGTGATATCCTGCATGCCAAAAGTCCTGGAAAAATGAAAGGAGAAGCGTCCAAAGACCGGAACAAGAGGTGTGTTGTAACATCATGACAACGCCGTAGAACATGCCCCCGTTAAGTCAACTGAGCTTTTCTGTGAAAATCGAATCCTCCCGATTCTCCAAACTTTTACCTTGCGACTTCTTTTGTATAGAAACCGAGAATGAGTATTTCAAAAAGTGTTTAAAGAAAGGTCTGCGCAAGATCCGTGCAAGGTTCCTGGCTAAAAATATTTAGAGTACGTCTCGTATAACTATCCGGCTGAGCATCAAAATGCTCCAACAATTCAGGGAAAAAATGTTTTCTTTGAATTCTGTAGTCGGTTTTAGACTTTGAGAAATCTAGTTTGCGCTGGCCTTCGAAAATCCGAGAGCTTTGATAATTACTGCGGATCAACATGTTTGAATTAGTAAGTGAAATATTAAGCTCATAAGGCGGCTCAATCATATAGCTCTGTTTCTCTACTCCTGACAAACACAAGTGTTTATGAATTTGCATCACACTTCCTCTCTCTATAACCAGTAATTCATTTACAGCTTGTAACGAACGCCATTTTAACGAATTGCTATAGCTGCGCAATCTGTCGGAATGATGGGTAAATCTGCACGCAAACGTGCGAATATTTACATTTACAGCATGAAGAATTTTACTTTTCTATATTTCTTTTGGCTGAGAAAAGCGTTGTGATGCTTTATTTCCTGAGCAACCCTCGTATTTAAATTTAGTTCTTTTCGACATATTTGAGTTGCCCTATTTGTTGGGATTTTGACGTACAGGAAAAAACGCTTCATCTGCACAATCCTGAAAACCATGATACTTGTTGACCTAAGGCTTTTAAGATAACATATCAACCTTAATTTAATCGCAGATAAAGTAAAGTGGTATGATTTATCAACTTCAAGTACCGACTTTGTTTATTGTATCATTAAATGCAAAAGCTTTCTCGTCATCTCAGAATCTTTAATATATTGCACGCAACAAGATGGTTTCCTTTACGAGCTCAATGTATTAAAATTTTATTTCTGTGTTGCTTTTAATTATGATATAATGAACTGAATTTATGCATTTAGCATTGTAAACATAGTTGTGAATTGTTCCTAGCCGGTTTAAGCTGCTTAATGATATAAATTTGAGACTCTTAATTGCTTAAGTGACCATTTCGTAAACGTTAGCACGTTTGCCCTTTCACAGACAAAATGTGGTTGGTCGTTTATTTAAGCATTCCGAGTCGGCATTTTATCTGCTGAAAGTCTATCGGAGTTCCTTAGCTCTTTGGGCATTTTAGTTATTTCGTGGACATTAATCAGAAGATGTAAAAACGACATTTGAGCAATCCCGAAGGGCTTTTCTCCGTCTTTTTTTCCTCTTCGTTGATGTTTCGGTGTATTATCCATCACGAGGTTACTTTAAGGTTCTAACTGAAAGGGCGGTGTGGAATGGCAAGGGCCATAGATAAATGAGCCCCCAAAAGGTCCTTAGGGGCCATGATTCGGTCGTGATGCTTATCATGCTGAAAGAACGCCGCCGGTCGACAAGAATCCATCAGACGTCTCGAATCGCCTCGAGAGCCATGCGTCAGTCAGTGCGCATGCGTCACTCCCGCCGAAACACAAATTTCTTTGTTGAAGAGGGCAGAGAAATAAGGAGAAAAGAAGAAAGCAGAACGACCAGGGAGCCTGTGATTTGATTTACACCTTGCGAAACCTCCGAAGAAAGACATCCATTATCATTAACGGGCGTACAGAAATGAATGGGAGACGAAGCAGTGAAACCCTAAAGACAGAAGACGATCGGTGATGACGAGTGTTTGTGGCGACGTCGGGTCTTTGTGGGAAAAAATCTCATTAGATTTGAAATCATGAAGCTTCTTTTTTCCACTCACTCTCTTTCGTTTCTTCCATTCTCGGTGTTGCCGTTTGGCGAGGGCGTTCATCACTGTCGGCCGATTGTCTCCTCCGGACGAATCCCTCTTTTGGCGCTCGTCGCCAATGTGCTTGTTCGTACATGCGGGAAATGAAGGGAAAGTTCTGATTAAAGCTCTTTTTTTCCTTTTCCAATCGTAGAAAAGTAATTAAGGGGAGGAGGGAGTTTCTTTACTTTTTGGAGGTACGTTTTAAAAGTCGTGAAGTAACTTCATCGGTTTCGACATAGCTACCCTGCGCCTGAACAGTTTTAGAATCTCTTTTCAATAGTTTTAATTTAATGTGTTCAAAATACAAAACCGATTTATTCCTCAATTTTTCGGTTAAGATAATCTAAGAACTTTTCCCGTCATATTCATAAGCTGAATTATATTTTGTTTCTACTGCTCCAGAGCCTCAGTAAATAGATGCTTCAGTGAAATTACATCTTATATATAAACACATCGAACAAAAACTAGTCGGTTTGAGAGTTCTAAGAAGCTCCTATGTAAAAGTAGTTTGAATATACAGTATATACAAACGAATGCGCAGAAACAAATTTCATTGCGAGATAGTAGTTGATAAGCAATATACGAACATTGTTATTATGTGTTGTATATGGCTGCGAAAAATTGGTCGTAAGCCAGATGTATCTCAGTGGCAAAAAGGGGTCACAGCATTTGGGCGGGCAAAAAGACATCCCGTACAAGAAATAGCTACTTTTACCGGAGTATCAAACCGCACAGTCATCCGTGAGTACAAGAAATGGTCCAAAGGCACGTCGGGTGGCAACCACCGTCGAAACTGTGTTAGGAAGACAGTGCTGACTTAACGGGACCAAAGACGAATATCGCGCCTGGTCACGACCGAATCGCTTTCAAACTAGGTGAAAGAAGTCAATAATAGTCCTCATAGAAAAGTTTGTAAAATAACTTTTGTAAAAAAGGAGGAAATGCATAAAATGGACATCTGGAGCCGGTTACCTCGCCAGCGTCCGATGCTCAGTCCAGCGCACTAGAAAGCTCGTATACAATGGTGCAAGCGATATCAAAATAGACTGTAGACAGACGATTTGAAACGCGTCATTTGGTCGGATGAATCAAAGTTTTATCTTTATTGGAATGGCGCTCGACATCTGTGCATAAAAGAAACAATGAAGCCTTTCATCCTGATTGTATCCAAAGTGTGTTGTAGGCGGGTGGTGGTTCTATGATGCTGTGGGCAAGTTTTTAGTAAAACGAACAGAGACCTTTCATTTAATCTAGCATTAGGCTTAACCAGCATCACTATCGTGACATTCTGGATTGCAACTGCAGCCTTTTGTGGATCACGTTAAAGATGTCAATGACAGGACGATATCTACTATCAAGACGATAACTACAAGGTTCCATGGAGGAGTGATTCGACGAGCATAATCAAACCGTGCAGCACCTCGATTGGCCCGCCAAAAACTGAATCCAATAAAGAATTTGTGAGACCACCTGGTGCAATGTGTTAAGCGGAAGAACCGCCATCCGACCTGCGAGATAAATTGTATGCAGCTTGGCTGGAGATAGATAAGGACTATCTAAAGACACTCGCACAATCAATGCCCAAGCGCATTAAAACTGTAATTAAACGAAGGAGTGTACAACGCACTATAAATAGCAGGTGACTAATTATTTATCCGGTGTGCTTAAAATTTTGTTAAGTCAAAGTTAGCCACTTTCACGACAGGAAAACCTATTATGCCTTGGGCATTGGCTTGTGCTCCTACAACGAATAATTTAACGGTGAGTTCTAAGATTTTACCGAACTCTTCGTATTAATCGCGAGACCTCCATAAACTTTCCATAATTGTTTCCTTTCTTGAGTTTTCAAGTTATTATACAAAATTTAAACTTTTTGTTGAATATCGATTTTGATGCTCATTAAATAGCGGAAGAATGGAGTTGCTTATTGGTTTTACCATGTCTGTCTATCCTTCAATCTGCTTGGTCTATTCACCCTTCATATTTACGAAAGCCTTTAACATTAAAGGATGAAATTTGATAGGTAATTGTTCTAGGCTTGACTTCCTTTATGACTGTCTAGCTTGACCGGATTCGCTCAGTGGGATTGAAGTTACAGAGGTCAGAGATCTATTTTACATATTATCGTGCATCCGCTATTTTCCTAAATCTTCCGTACAAAGGTTAATTACTTATTATTACCTGAGTAAATGCTCTATTATGAACAAACATAATATTACCAGGAAAATAAAAGACGTATTTTGTATTGGCAGAGGTTGAGATGGACTGATAATATAAAATCTATTATCTCGTTATATCCAAATATCGTAGACGAAGGCATTCATAGATACTTGTATAGCACTTTAAATATTTAATACAGTTACAGGTAATTTAAATTATTTTATTGTATAATACAATCAGTTTATAATAATTACAATACAATAAAATCAGTTATTACAATAAAATGTAAGCCACAACCTCTTGAGAATGATAGAATTTCTTTTTTTTTAAATCACGATAGTTCTAGTTTCAATAACTTCCCGGAATATATATGTACAGGGTGTTGCAATAAGTACAGGGCAGTATAACGGGAAGCCTACCCGCTCGACATCAAATGATAATTGGGTAATTTCATCAGTTTTGACGTTCACCCCCCCCCCTCCCCGACTGTGGAAACTGCTGACTGCTGCAGGCCACCTTCATCTCCCTCCATTCTGTCAATCGACCGAGCCGGACCCTGCAATCGAGCGGGTAAGCTTCCCGTTATACGGCCCTATAGTTATCTGCAACACCCTGTACAAGTATATTTTACAAAAACAATTTACATGAAACGATTTACACTACATTTCCTTTATACAGTAAATGTGTAGTAGTTTCCTTTCGTAGTTAAATGTTTTTGCCAACTTTTCTGGGACTCATTCTTCAAAACCTCTTTCAGCTGCTACATGAATCATCAACACTAAGACACTTAAGCCTTTCACAAACTTGCGTTTTTATTCCTTGCCGTGTTACTTTATACGAGGTGCGATCCAAAATTTCCTGGATTGGAGCTGTAGAACCGAAACATGAAGTAGTTTCAATGCACGCCGATGAATGGCAGTAGGTACTTGTTTTGTGAGCTAGGGCTCGAAATTTTATCGTGAATGAAGCTGTATAGATGCCATTTTGTTAGAAGTTGTTGACGTTGCATGGCGATTTTTCATTCTTTGATGTTGCATAAAGAATTCGTGCCAATGGATCACTGTCAATTCACATTCTTGCTGTGATGTTCTGAGTCGCCTTCGTGAAGATGTCTGAAGGAAAAGGCCGGAATTGTGGCGCCCGATAACGCGCCTGCCCAACGTTCATTGAGCACACAAAACAGTTTTTGACCAAGAATTCGATGACCATTCTCCTCCACCCTGTTTACTCACCAGAAGAACTGTGAAATAACAGTGTGACCCACTGGTACGAATTCTTTATGCAACGTCAAAAAATGAAAACACGCAATGCAACATCAACAACTTCTAACAAAACGGCGTCTATACAGGCGAGAACTGCTTTATTCACGATGAAATTTTGTACCCTAGCTCACAAACAAGCACTTAATCGGTGTGCATTGAAACTATTTCACGTTTCGGTTATACAGCTCTAATCAGTTTATTGGAAATCGGTTATTCGGAAATTTTGAATCGGACCTGTCCTTAAAAGATTGACAGTTTTTAAAATGGAATAGCTGGGAAACAGGGACAGTTATTAATGCTACTTTTGCAGGATATTAGTGTATGACATCATAAATCTTAATACTTTTCCTTGCGTTTTGCGGACCGATCTTTTCGTACTGCGCATAGTGACATTCTAAACGGCCGGCACATTAGCGTACCTCCAATAATATGCGCCAACGAAAAGATCGGTCCGCAAAACACAAGGAAACATACCAAAACATATTCCTTATCTCACACATCAACATCCTGCAAGAAAACCGAAATAATTGTCACCATTGGCCTGGTATTTCATTTTAAATACAGTCAGTTCTTTTTATAAAACTACTTTCTGAAGAAACGTCAGTATCTGTACAGTGTTTATAAAGACGAAAAATAATAGACATTTTGAAAAACGACATTATCAAACGCACGTGACGCAATCCAACTGATGTTGCTAAGGCTGGAGAAGAAACGAGAAAGTGGCGTTAGCTATATTTGTGACGATATGTACGTTAGCAATATCTCCCTGTTAAAATTACTATTTCTAAGACTAATAGCCGATTTCCAGAATTTCATTAGTTTCATTAGTTATTGTTGGAAAGTTAATGGAAACTTTGCAGAACATGAATCAAATAAGTAGAAATTACGCGCTACTTGATCGTCAATTTACTGCTTTCGATAGAGAAAATATCAATCTTCATCATTATACTAATCCATTTTACTTCTGTGGTAGTAGTTCTTTGTAAGATTCTCTTTAATCTGAAGAGGAAGAGGTTTATCATAAGACGACCCTTCCTCTCCATGTGAAATCAGATGCGAAATGCGTGGCACGCTATCCGTATGCCATTCCATTCAGAGTCTGAGAGCAATCTTCTCTCTAGAAGTAAATAATAGTTTTAATAATTCTTGAAAGAACGGTCAGATCCTGCTCAGATTTAAATTGGCTCTTTTCCAAACACCCTTTTGAGAATTTATAGCTGAAAGCTGCTTGTAATTTTAAGCAAAGTCAGCCATAAGAGCGGACAAAGGAATATTTTCTCGACGAGCACCATTTTTGGACAATAGCTTTACATAAAATATTTACAAATGCTCATTAAGTGACAGCAACATTTTTTTTAAATTTTCCACTTTTTCCAACGGAATGTAAAAGGAAGGATTTTATATCTTTATAACAGTTTTATATCAGATTTTTTTGTTTTAATTTCATATATTTTTGTTTGCTTTACAAAATAATATATCTACAAATTGTACAAAGTTATATTGAATTGTTTCATAAGTATTGGCTGATTTTGCTTAGGCTGCTATGCATGTGTTCTACGGTGCGTAACATTACAGCAGGAGCTACGACAAACCTCTACAAAATAAGCAGAACTGGTTCAGAAGTTCCTCAAGTAGTTGCATGTATCGAGGTGCAGACATTAGACGAATTCGGTAAGTCAAAGTCGGCCTGAAAAGAACCGAGTTGGATCTCAGACGACGATGACGTCACGTTTAAGACTAGTCTGATTGGTCTGAAATGTAATTAACGAACACGTGATCGCAGTTCTCAACCGTAATCAAAAACGTCATGGCTCTGAAGGATTGCGCCACCATCTATTAATTCCTTCACTTGTAATCGATGACGATGAAGTCTTAACAATAAATTCAAATTTCTTCATCAACCAAAAGCTTGATTTCGTGTAGGAATTCAAACCGAAACCGAAGAGCTGCTTCGTAGTGGCTGCCATTTTTCTCAGTTCAGTCGTTCAGCTAGCAAAAGGGAAACTTAGGGCTTGAGCTCAGACCAATTCAGATCTAGGAGTTACCAAACACGACTGTACTACTCAGGCGGACTTAGAGTAACACACTTCTGACTTAGCGAATACTTGCACCTCAGAAAAACTCACTGAACTGATCGAATTCGCCTATTAACGTCATGTAGCAGCCCAATGTCAGGCTAGGGATTTTGCAGGAATACAAGCCTCAACGGAATGTGCGGAAAACCGTTACTAATGTTAATGGAGCATAGTGCGTGCACGACGAGTGATACAACTGTCCGTAGGTTACTTGCGAAGATGGCGCTGGTGATATGGATATTAATCCTAAGCTAGTGGACTGATGTCCCGTAAAGTGCGATACCGAACAGCTGGAACAAAAGCCTGCACGATTCACCAGTGACGATTAACAGCGGTGTGTACTGCCGTCAGCTGGACAAATGTCATCAGAAATTGCGAACAAAACAACCGTCATTGCTGAATCGTGCAGGTCCAACACTTCTCCAAGATAGTGCTTACCCTGCAAAAAATTAATGCTTTGGGGTACAAGGTTCTCTTTCATTCTGCGTATTTACCAGATTTGGCCCCAACCGATTTCCACGTGTTTCGTCGTTTCGAGATACTGTCATTATTGCTGTCACCAGTTTTTTGAAGCATTGTAATGCCGACTTCTGTCACCGTGGCCTTTTTTCATTGCCAACATATTGGGTATAATGTATAGCTGCTGAGGAGAGTTATTTCACTTAATAAAATGCATTTCGTATTTTGTATAGCTGCTGAGGGCAGTTATTTCACTTACAAATTTCTTTTCTTTGTATTTGGTGTCTGTATGTTTCTATGAAATTCTGCGCCCAGTTTTTATGAAACAACCCAATATAATAAAACCTAAAACTTGTATTTGCTATTAAAATCACCATCACTTTCTGTATTAGAAGTCTCCATATATAGACCCAAGTGAAATTAACTTTCATCCAACCATCTCCAAACATTACGAATTGTTTTCCTCGCAGAACAAAAACTGAAAAGCAAATTTACTTCAGTTAAGGATATAAAGAGATCTTATACATTATTATGCTGTGGGCATGTTGAGTTTGTCACAGAGCGAATCTTATCTGGGACACTCGCTCACGATTCCAGCAATTCTCAAACTTTTTGCTCTGAAAGTACAACGAACTTTTGAATAAAAATATATATTTTTCATTAATCTGTTTTATTAAATTTTCTCTCCCTTATATTTCAAAATTATTTATTAAAATCACAATATTCTTTAGAATAATGCCAAAACCAGTCCTTCAGTTAATGGTAACTGCCTCATGGGAGACTCTTCGTTTTAGTTTCTGAAATCTACCACCAGAGTGCACGATGTGTCATGAGAGTTTTTACTTCCGGTTAATCGCGTCGCCTGCGTTTAGAATGGGCGATGTGTTTTGAATAGGCAAAACTTGAGTAGTAACGTAGCAGTATGGATAAGTTATTAAAACAACAACAAAATGAAAACAATGAATTCACAAAATGAAAGGGAAAACCTGAACTTGTCCGTGATTAAGCAAAACTTGAAAGAAAAATGAGCTAAATTATCAGGAAACAAAAGTGATTAAAAGAAAGGTTAGTAAACAGTTAAAGAACTGGCATATGTGTATTTTAGGCCCATGCTATTTCAGGCCTCGTTAATACTTAAGAAATAATCAAGATAAAATTAACCGAATGTTTACTCACTAGCAGTATATACTTTCATGCAAATTCCGAGTTATCCGTCACTAAAAAGTTGGTTATCCAAACCTCTACGCTAAAAGCTGACCTCTTAAGCCCAAGTTTTATACGTAGGGTAGCGGGCTTAAGAGGTCATCTTACAGTGTTGACATCCGGACAACCAACTTTTTAGAGACGGATAACTCGGATTTTCTTTGTTATAATGTATGCATACTTTATCTTTATAAAAATAATTACATTTTAGAAGGATACAATTTGATTAAATTAAATAACTTTGAATTAAATTTTTAATCAAATTTTAATCAATGATATTTGAATTTTAATTTATAATTTTTTAAAATTTTATAACAATAGTCTTACTTACATACTTACTTACTTTTCAAAACCTTATCCGTTAGGGTCGCGGGGGCAGCAGCCCTATGGAGGATCCTCAGCGATCTTCCGCCATCAGGCGCGTGTCCTCCCTGGTAATAACCAAGCGACTCGAACCCAGATTCTCCATGCAGTCTAGCCACCTGGTTCTAGGCCGACCCCTTGGTCTCTTACCCACCGGCTTAGAAAATAAGAACTGCCTAGGAAGACCAGTTTGCGACATCCGTATCACGTGGCTGTACCAGCGCAACTGAGATCTCTCAATGCGGAGAAGTAGCGGCTGAACACCTAAAGACTCCCTTATTGTGCTGCTGTGCACTCTATCTAGTAGGGTAACACCTGCCACACCTCTCAGAAATCTCATTTCGGCCGCTTGTACCCGCGATCGCACTCTTTCGGTCATTACCCAAGCCTCATGACCATAGGTGATAATGGGGACAAAGATAGATTTGAAGACAGAGAGCTTGGCTTTGTTACCCAGCTCACGTTTCGTTACCACGGATCGCCACAGTTCACGTCTGACACAGCTTGCTGCACCGATCCGAGCATCCAATTCTTTCTCCTGCTGTCCATCACTCGTAAATGCAATCCCGAGATACTTGAATTTCTCCACCTGTCTCAATGAGGCTCCCCTAACATGGAGAGCGCACTGAGTAGGCTGTCTTGAAACGACCAGAACCTCGGTTTTAGCCACACTGATCTTCATCCCAGCTTCTTCGCATTTGCCTGCAAACCGGTCGAGCCACACTGATCTTCATCCCAGCTTCTTCGCATTTGCATGCTGAAGGTTCGTTCGAGAAGACCCAAGGAGGACAAGGTCGTCAGCAAAGAGCAACCTCTCCACCAGGCAGTCGCCCCCACAAACACGCTCATCGCCTCGGTTGCCCCTGTCTATCCAGTCCATAAAGATAATGAACAAAAGGGGCGACAGTAAGCACCCTTGGCGGACTCCAACACCCACGGTGAACGGTCTTGACTTAATGCCAATTATCCGGACACACATCTCAGAGCTTTCGTACAGAGACATGATAGCAACCAGTAATTGCCCATCCACTCCATACTCTTGCAACACTTGCCAGAGCTTCACCAGAGGAACTCTGTCATATGCTTTTTCGAGGTCCACAAAGCAAGCGTAGACCTCTTTTGCATACTCCCAGGATTTCTCAAAGATTTGCCTTAGAGCAAAGATGTTATCCGTCGTGCTTCGGCCAGGTCGGAAACCACACTACTCCCCCGACAGTTTAGAGTAGACTATTTCCCGACTTCTCTTCTCCAGACACTTAGCGTACACTTTCCCAAGAATGCTGAGCAAAGAGATGCCTCGATAGTTGTTGCAAACTCTCTGATCTCCCTTTTTGAAGATAGGGATCACAATTCCTGTCTGCCATTGCCTAGGGACCTGTCCAGATATCCAAGCAACCTGACACACTCGAGTCAGCCATAGGATACCATCCTGATTTAAGGCCTTTAACATCTCGGACCGGATTTCATCATCACCTGCAGCTTTGCCAGTCTTCAGGGACTTAATTGCCCATCTGGACTATTCTCCGCTCCAAGGTGCACCTCATGTGCCTCAGTTGTTGCTGTCACCAGATTAAGAAGATTCAAAATATTCCTTCCACTTATGCAATACGCTCTCCTCCGTTTTCAGAAGCCTCCCATCTGAACTCTTAATAGTTTGTGATGAAAGAGACTTCTTTCCACGGAGGCGGCGCACGGTCTGCCAGAAAACCTTGTTTGCCGAACCATAGTCTGCCTCCAATTTCTCCCCGAACTTCTCCCAGGCCTTCGCTGTTGATACTGTCTTTGCTGCTGCTTTTCGCGCCTCAGTGTGTACCGCACTCGACTCGAAGTTGACTTATTTGCAAGCCATAGCAAATAGGCTTCTTTCTTTGCCTTGACAGCTTCTTGGACTTCACCGTTGCACCATGCAGTCCTTTTCTCACCGCCCTGCGCCACACTCAGCCGCTTACGACCACAGCACAATGCAGCCGAAGTAATCACAGCGGGTTTAAACAACTGCCACTGCTCTTCATCAGTACAACGATCACAAGGTAGTTCTTTGAAACTTGAAGATATGTTATCTGCAAAGGTCTTCCTCACAGTTTTATCCTCCAATGCCTCCCATTTGATGCGCCAAGTTTGTCTGAACCTAGTATTTCGCTTGGTTGGCATGGATGCAGAGAACCGTGAAGTGCAGACAACAAGGTGGTGATCAGTTGACAGTTCTGCCCCTCTTCTGACACGAGTATCCAACACTGATCGGAATAAGTCAGCTGAAACGATTTCAAAATCAATCAGTGACTTCTGGTCCAATGCATCCCTGTACCAGGTTTACTTATGGACATCCCTGTGCTGGAAGAAGGTGTTTGTGATGGAAAGTCCATTGTTGCAACAGAGATCCAACACGCACCTCCCATTCGCATTTAAATCGGGATCACCATTCCTCCCAATCACGCCTTTCCACGTTTGATCATCAGCCCCTACGTGTGCATTGAAGTCGCCCACCAGAATGACAGAATCTGCACTCCCTCTCCTGCTAAGAGCAGCATCAACTTCATCTAGAAAAAGTGGGTACTCTGTGACTGCATTCGGAGCATATGCAACGAATAGAGAGAGAGACCGTTTCCCTATCTGAAGCCTCAGGAGACAGTCTTCCATCTAAGGGGGTCCAATCTGCAACATAATCTGCCAGCCGGGGACTTGTGAGTATCCCCACTTCCGCCTGGGCAGTCATGTTAGGGTCGACACCAGAGTAGAAAAGCTTCCACCCTCCTTCTAAGTCCACAGTTCCAGAACCCGGACGTTTCGTAAAGGTAATACCTATGATATCCAGTCGATACCGTTTGGCTTCCTCCACTAACTCTGATTCCTTTCCTGTCATGGAGAATACGTTCCAAGTGCCGATTGACAGCACCCGATCCCGTTGTCGCTTTACCCGTTTCTTCTCCTGGGTAAAGGCATGCGCTGTCCCCGACCGTTTCCCCAAGCGCATAACGAGTGCACTGGTGGGGCTTCTCGGAGGCATTGCTCCGAGATAACAGCCGGGAGACTGTCGACTATTTTTCGAACGAGAGCCTCTGCCTAACTCACGAACGCGGGTGACTTTAGCCTGCGCCACACCCGATGCAGTGTGAATTCTCTCATTCGTCGACATCATGAGATATATGTTTGTTTGGATACTCTTCATCTCACTTCTCAACCATGACCTTTCTGGTAAAGGTGACCCTAAAGTAGCAGTGCTACAACCAGCATAGCTCACAGAATCCCTGAAGCACCCAAACCCTTGACCCACGGTAAGGGGGCATCCACTCAGGGGTATAACAATGCAATTACAGGTTAAACTATGGGTGGACCATGATTTAGATTCTAACGTTATACCAAAGATTGATACCCCCTCAATCGACACTCTTCATGTTTCCAAATTCTGGATTTTTACCAATCAGCAAAATGGATAAAAAATATCATTATGAATTTCTTATTAGATATAATTAATTCATGGTTTGATGAAAACTTTTCACATGCAAGTTTGAAAAATGGTCGAGAATTACTTCTCAAAATTTTTTTTTTTTATTATTTTCAAACTGGCATTGAAATAAGGATGACGTTTAAATCATGGCATCTAATAGTTGTAACTAGTCTAGTTGTAACCAACGATGAGTAAAGCTCTAGATTAGGAAAGTACGGCAAACCTTTTCCGCGCCGCACGCAGCTGCTGATTGGTAGAACGGCTGTCACGTGAGTTTGTCAGCCATTGTTGGCCCAAACGCAGCGATAGATACCATTGAAATGCATGTGCAAGATGCAATTTAGATTAAATTTTTAATGAAATATTCGTTGATTGATCCTAAATTTTAATCCGAATAAGCAAAATTTCAGGATCTTTCAATCTATGCTCCTTGGAGGTTAATAAATTCGTTAAAATATCCGAAGAAGTAATAAGAAGCAATTACGTTTATATTATAACTTTACCGAATGCTATAGAAATGTTGCATTGTACAATTCTCAGACGATTAGAAAATATAATTTTTTGTTGAATCTAGTTCTCTTTAAGAAAATACAATTCAATATAACAAGGTTAAACTGTCTGTGAAATGTGGAGGCAAAACTTGAAATAAAACGTCCATGTTATTTTTATCTTATTTTAGCGAACATAATTATCACTCATCATTAAACTTGAATATAACGTATGAAATTGAATAACGAAAATTTGCTTTTTGGGTGAAAAAAAAAAATATAGAAAATTTTTTTTCTTTAAGTTTTTGGTATATTTTTTACGTCAATATTATAAACCTTTATAAATGAATGTATTTCAAAATATATTGCATGTGTAGTCATTTTTTTGTAATTATTTTGTAATCCAAATTATAATTTTTAAAATTTTCTATCAAAATATAATTATCAAAGTAATTTTTATATTTAAATCAAAAACTTAAATTTAATAGTTCCTATTTTATTAAATTATATTTGATATTTTTTATAATTATAATTATACTGTTTTTTAATAATTTAATAATTTTTATAATTTAATAAAATTAAAATTGGTATGATGAAATTTTTGATATAAATATAAAAATTAATTTGATAAAAGTTTATTAAGTTATCTTTTAATAAAACTTTATAAAATTATATTTTGATAAATAAAACTACAAAAACTACACAATGTTTTTTAAAATTTATTAATTACATGCAAATCGTTTATTAAGGATAAATAAATAAAGTGAAAATAAACTAAAAACTTAATTTGATTATCATTAATTGGCCTCAACGTTATCATTATTTAAATGTAAAAAAATATGATTGAAAACAAAATTTAAAGGAAAATCAATAGTTACAGAATTTACTTATTGTCAGTTATATTTCCAGACGATAATAATAACAAAATTTGTGAAAAGGATGCATTTAAGCCGAATTTTAGAAGAAGCGTAACTCACTTGATAGGCCAACTGAGCCAACAATGGCGGATTTGGTAGCAGACGACGAAGTTTGCCGTACTTTCCTAATCTAGAGCTTTAACGATGAGCTGCTTTCAGCGTCACCAACGCGTCCCCATTTGAAAGCCTGGCGGCCATTGCTTTGGTTGGCAAAAAATGGCCTTCATCGTATGTTTACGTTTGAAGTTTGCGTAGACAAACACAGTAAAACTCAATGCCGATTTCTTGTCCAGCTTTAAATTGTAGTAATAGATAATTAAAGGTTCACCACTGACCTTTCACAGATGTGTTTTTATCTTTCTGCTTCTTAAAATGTTTTTCTCATGTAAAAATCCTGGTCATCTTTTATATCGTGGTTGTTGATGCATAAAAGATGTCGATATTCAACCACGTGACCGTCGTTTCAGTGATACCAGAATGATTGTTTACAGGTAATTATGAAATTATATACCGCATTTATTAAAAAGCATCTAAATTCGAGAGAGATCGCTTAAAAAATTTCAGACTACAAGCACGATGTTGGTGGGGGGGGGCGCCCTGCTTTCTCAGCTGGCAACAAAGCGGATATATAGTAATGGCGCTTTGGCTGGCGATATTGTTCTGCAATAATTCTGCCAACCAAAGTAATGGCGCCTACACTAACAATAGAGATTAGTTCCACTTTTCGCCGCCTTCAAATTGCCCCAAAGATGGCGGCCACATAAGCGATCTACTGATTTTATATCGTTGGTTGTAACCTGTATTGGAGTAATTGCATTTTGGACTATTATTAAATATTTTTTAAGAAATTATAAATTAAAATTCAAATATAATTGATTAAAATTTGATTAAAAGTTATTTAGTTTAATCAAATTGCATCCTTCTAAAATGTAATTATTTTAACAACGTGTGCATACATCATACCAAAAAAATTCTTTAGCTGGTTTACTAACCTTGATTTTAATTCAATTTTGTTTAATACTTTAGCTCCTTTTTCTTTCAACTTTTGTTTAATCACGGACAAGTTCAGGTTTTCCTTCTCATTTATTGAATTCATTGGTTTCATTTTGTTGTTGTTTTAATAACTAATCGATGCTGCTTCGTTACTACTCAAGTTTTACCTATTCAAAAGGCAGGAGACGCGATTAACCGGAAGTAAAAACAACTCTCAATGACACGTCGTGCACTCTGGTGGTAGATTTCAGAAACTAAAACAAAGTCTCCCATTGTATGCAGTTAGCAATGTTCACTATTCTTTCTTAAAATGTGGCAAAACCATTTATGCATTAGTCATTTCATGTAGAACAACAACACAAAAAGAGTATTGGATTTTCATTACTTATGTCCTAAATTTCTATTCAGAAGTAACCACTACTGAAAATAGTGGCTATTTCATTAGGTAGTACTTCATTAATTCCGGATTGGATCTATCCTAATTGCTTTAATCAATCGTGTGATTGCTTAGACTTTTTGGCTCGAAGACTTTTGGCCGTGACACAGTTCTTGGTATGCACGAGCAACAGCTGTACGAGGAAAACGCAATATATCGACAGTTGCAAAAATGCTATACACGTATCCAGTTCGTCCGACACCGACTGCATGTTGCGTTCAAAATGCGTTGCAATCTTTGGTTTTGTCTATCTAAGTTTCTAATAAATGCCAGGTCGCCCGATTACATGATTTCCGTTACGTGGCTCCTAATCGAAGCTCTTCACTTTATTATAGGGCTGGAGCTAAGTAATTTCAATTTTTTTTTTTTAATCAGAGGCAAGGACAGAATTTCTAAACTGTTTCTAGAGAATTCAAAATAACCTGTTATAATGGTCCTATAAAAAAGACCACAATTTCCGATTGCAGGAATCGTTACTTAGAACACTATTTCTCTACCTTTTCTCAGTACGGACCGGTAACATAATTGAAATAATTAATTATGTGCATGGATTAGAGACTCTCTGAAGGCGCTAAAGTAATTTATTTTCATTGAAAATTAGTTTTGAAATTAACTTTCTCCAAA
Source organism: Rhysida immarginata (assembly GCA_023313115.1). Taxonomy (NCBI): domain Eukaryota; kingdom Metazoa; phylum Arthropoda; class Chilopoda; order Scolopendromorpha; family Scolopendridae; genus Rhysida; species Rhysida immarginata. The sequence goes on along the minus strand of JAHWFO010055510.1, from coordinate 1,897,614 downwards.
AATTCAATATTATATAATTTTAATATTTGAAAACAACCCAATATCAAAAAAAAACAACTTAAAAAATCATAATTATTTAAAAGAGCAACCTCCTCTCCCTAAAGACAAGGAATGTAATGAACTAACATGAACAAAACTATTCTTTGCCAATAAGGCCTAGGAAAAGTATTACTTACAATTTTCTAAAATTATTTTGCTCCTAAAATTTAAAAATAATATTACTACATTATAAAAAATCCTTAAATCCACAAAAATTTAAGTCCTAATTCCAAATACTTTTCCAACTTGTTGAAATTCATGATGAACAAACTTGTTGAAGCAATTCATGATGAGGAACACTGAAGTAATTCAAAATGATCAACACTGAATTTGAAGAAAAACCCTCCTTGTAGTTATGAAAATGAAGATTCTCTGATGAATTTCATAGCTGGTAACATGTTTTTGAAAATTTGAAGTTCAATTTCAAATAATTTGAAATTTTGAATTTCATGTCCAAAAAACATCCGATTAAATTTTGATAATTGCCAATGAAACAAGTCCAGTTAATATTTCAAGCATGTCATCTGTTAACAATTACTTAAACGTTTTCGAGTGTACTAGCCACTCGTCTTCAGAAGATCGAAAGAAGAATGATACAAAAAAAAATATAAACTAAAACATTAAAAAATAAAAAAGAGGAGGTCATGTGAGAATCAAACAAGTCACATGATATGCCAGTCACTGTGGATATCATGTGACTCTTCAGCCAAAGTATTATTTGATTTATTTAAAAGATATGCTTCTTTTATAATTCTTTTTTTCCAATTTTTATCCCTTTCCAACTAATTTTGTGTCCTGTGCTATAACAATATCTGGCTAAAGCATATTCATTGTAAATTAAGTCTGACCGCTCTTTCATGTTTCTCTAAACGTGAATAGAGACAGCGACCAGACAAGGCCTACATAAATAACATCGCAATTTGAACAGGGAATTTCATAAATGACATTATAATTTTCAACTAATTTACGAAACGATTTATCATGTTTATACAATTCTTTAAGTTAAATCTGGTCAAGAAAACGTTTAAAAGATGACATGCTTGAAATATTAATTGGATATTTTTGGACATGAAATTCAAAATTCCAAATTTTTCGAAATTGAACTTCAAAATTTTCAAAAAATGTTACCATTTATGAAATTCATCAGAGAATCTTCATTTCCATAACTGCAAGGGGTGTTTTTCTTCAAATTCAGTGTTGATCATTTTGAATTACTTCAACAAGTAATGTTACTCATCATGAATTGCTTCAACAAGTTGGAAAAGTATTTGGAATTAGGACTTAAGTTTTTGTGGATTTAAGGATTTTTAAAAATGCAGTAATATTATTTTTGAATTTTAGAAGCAAAATAATTTTAGAAAATTGTAAGTAATGCTTTTCCTAGGCCTTATTGGCAAAGAATATTTTTGTTCATGTTAGTTCACTACATTCCTTGTCTTTAGGGAGGGGAAGTTGTTCTTTTAAATAATTAGTATGATTTTTTAAATCTATTTTTTGATATTGGGTTGTTTTCAAATATTAAAATTATATTATATTTGAATTTTTGGAGAAAGTTTATTACAACATATTTTAGCCCAATTTTAACGTTGATTGCTAGTAGTTTTGAATTTATTTTATAAATATCAAATTAAGGATATTTTTCGCGGATCGGCACCGGTCCATGGACGCGTTCATATATTACTGGAGATAGATGTGTATGAAGGCTTTAGGCTACTCCGCTCTCTTACTATTGCTTTGGTTTTCCTTTGATTAAGTCTGAAAAGAATGACGTATATGTTTTCTATTTCTTACCTGAATAAACACCGGCAATAGAACATTACTTCGTGTCGGAATTATTATCAGGACTATTGATTAAATTGCGTTACTGTCACTCAGCAAGATGTGAATCGAATTCGGCGAACAAGATAATTAGATGAGGTAATTTCATGTCGACGTAAATAAAACATAATCCAATTAAATAGGCTGCACTTAATACTATGGTAGAATAGATTTTAAATTTGCTCGATCATCTGTGTTTATGACAGGTTACGTAACGCTGTGATAAAATTAAGGTTTCCCCTATGTTTCTTATGCTTCCATTTCAAAGAAAACTTTAGAAAACTCGTTATCAGCATGAAAACTTTATTTCTTGGCAAAGTCAAGCTACTGCAATCTATAATTCAGAAGTGGGTGGGGAACGTAGCAATTATGAATGTTGCGCAGGTGACAAAGAGAACTTGTTTGGAACCGTAACTTTTACGGCAAAGTAGACTTCTAATGCTTCCGTATAAATTTAACAGACATTTATGTTAATTAATTAAAGGGATCTTTTACGATTTTTTTTCATGTTTGGGCAATTACTGCAACAGGTAAATTATAGCCTCTAGAGATAGATTCTTATGCATAACAACGTTCTTCTGTTCTCATTGTTCAACAGAGGTAACGTTAAACCTAATGATGGCAGTGTTTTTCAGGTGACGTTTTTAAGTAATAGGATGGCTTTTGCAAGGCTATGACACTATATTAAAACTTTTCAAGTTAACTGGGGGTTCTTTGGGAAGATTTTTTTTCTCGTTCGCGGATACAGACTAAATAAATTAATTGACGTTCCTTGCTAGCGTTTTTCTATTTCAATTAGATTCATTCCATTTCTTTAATTTTATAATTAAACAGCATTTAGATTTACTTATGATGATGGTGATAAAGTTCAATTCTTTAATGAAATTTTCAGAATTTTAATCTCGTGTCCCGTTTTTTTTTCTTTTCGCTTTGCCATGCAAACTTCTCGATCCAACCTTCTTAGGCTTGTCATATTTTGCAAGGCTAGAGTTGTTTCCATAACAACAACGAACCTCATCTCGTGCGTTTCCTCTGAAGAATGACCTTCCCCTCCACCTTCACCAGATGTAATTGGACCTGTCAGGATGTTGTAAAGGGCGATAGCTTCCTCTTTCTCTCTCTCTCTCTCTCTCTCTCTCTCTCTCTCTTCTTTTCTTCCTAAGACTAACTTTTCTCGTCAGAATTTTGGAAAGAATCAAACGCACTCTTACTCGAATGCACTTCTCACAAGTAAATTGAATAGATTGGAGATACTGAGTAATGCAAAAAAATATGTCACACTTTATATTTAGAAAATTTAGAACGCTGCCTAGTATAAAAAATTGAATCCTCAAAATGTAATTCAATGCGATAAAACTCTGAAGGCCATAATTTTCCACGGCCCAACTGTGAATATGATGCAAATAATTTGGCCTTCTATTTTTGTTTTTTCTTTTGGATATGCGTTGCTAAAAACACAGAGCTACTATAAATGATTCATTCGACTTTTAAAACGCTATATTTTCTAAAGTTTCCTCAAAATCTATATTTATGTGTGCCTCTCTGGTAACAAGAAACTGTCCCTCACTCTGTTTGTTGTTTCAGTTGAATCGCTTGTTCGAATGGTGCTTTTCTGTGTAGTTAAACAATACTATAGCAAATTGTACTGGTTACGTGGTGGTTCTTTTCTATATTTTCTTCTGAATGCATGCCGCACTGCAATATTCCAACACACACAAACTATTATCCTGCTTTGTCGTTATTTTGTAAAGGCACTGCACTCAAGCTGCCATCTGGTGTATTACCATGCAAACTTAGTCAATTTACGATGTTTTTCATGTTTCTATTAAATGTGTATGTCGTCATCACATCACAGTCAACCATTTGCAATTCAGTGCTGGATGAAGGTCTTCTCTAAACGCTTCCATTCTTCTCTGTTTGAAGCTTTGGATTTCCAGTTGACGCCAGCCACCTTTCTTATTTCGTCGAGCCACTTTGCATGGGGTCGTCCTCTTGGGCGTTTAAGATCTCGAGGGTACCAATCCAGAACGACTGTGGTCCATCTCATGTCTTGTCTTCTAGCGATGTGACCAGCCCATTGCCATTGAGAATGTTTGATCCGTTCGATGACGTCAATCACCTTCGTTTGGCTTCTTATCCAGCTGTTGCCTTTTCGATCTCTTCTTGTAATTCCCAGCATACATCTTTCCATGCTTCTCTGTGTTGTTTGTAGTCTTTTTGTTGTCCTCCTTGATAAAGTCCATGTTTCAGCTCCATAGGTGAGTGCTGGTAAAACACACTGGTTGAAAACTTTTTGTTTCAAGCTAAGTGGCATGTTGCTCTTCAAGATAATGTTATTCTTGCCAAAAGCACTCTATGCTGTTCTAATTCGTCTGTTAACTTCATTCAGAATGTTGCCATCTATGGTGATTTCTTGTCCCAGGTAAATGTTGCTCTGTACTTCTTCAATCACAATGCTGCCTGCCATGACCTTCTGTTTTGGAGCAAATGCATTGAACATAACGTTTGACTTCTGTGTGTTCAGTTTCAGTCCTACACGCCGGCTAGCCTCTGCTAGTTCTTGTAACATTTCCTCCAATTCAGAAGGACTATTACTGGTGAGAACGATGTCATCGGCAAAACGAAGGTGGTTAAGGAATTCACCGTTTATTTTAAGTCCTTTTTTTGACCAGTTCAGTTCCTTGAAGTCTTCCTCTAAAACTGCTGTGAAGAGTTTTGGTGAGATGGCGTCTCCTTGTCTTACGCCTTTTCCAAGGTTGATCCTTGCTTTTCCTTTATCCAAACGAATGGTAGCAGTCACTTTACTAAATATCTTCTGAAGAATACTAATATAGCTTCCGGCTATTCCCATTCTTTCCAGAGCTTTCACTACAGCATGTGTGAACACCGAGTCGAAAGCTTTCTCAAAGTCGATGAAGGCAAAGCAAAGTGGTACTTCATATTCGTTGTGGCGTTCGATAAGTTCTCTAATAACTTGAATGTGGTCGATCGTGCTATATCCGCTTCGAAAGCCCGCTTGTTCTCTTGGTTGTGCTGAGTCTAATGCTGAATCAAGTCTGATTGTCAGGACTTTACTGAAGTTCTTATAAACAACTGACAAAAGGCTGATAGGGCGATAGTTCTGGATATTTTCTCTGTCTCCTTTTTTGAAAAATAGAACCATCATTGCATTATTCCAATCATCTGGTACGTCTGACATCTCAAGGCATTTCGTGAAAAAACTTGCCAGTAACTTGTTGAATTCTTCTCCTGCTTCCTTAATCAGGTCAATTGTAATTCCATCTTCTCCGGGGGACTTTCCTTTCTCCATGGATTTAATAACCTTGTCAACTTCACCTTCCATAACCGGTGACACTTCATCTTTTCCTTTCTGTTGGTCCGCTCTTCTTAGGTCATTATCAACCTCACATTTGTAAAGTTTATTGTAGAAGTCCTCCACAATTTCGATGATTTCACTTCCATTCTTCGTGATTGTGCCATATTCCTCTTCTTCGCAGTTTTCAAACTCTTGTTATCTTCAATCGCCTTTTTGACAAAATTGCAGTTGAACTTCCGAACATCTTCCGTACTGTCTTGCAAAGCTCCGCATATTCTATTACTGATCTTGTATCTTCTCTTTTTGTCTTCATTTCTCTTCGTTTCTTCTGTGAGTTTCGTCTGTGGTTTGGAAACATGTTCTCCAGCTACTACTTCCGCTGCTTCTTTTAAGTGTTTTGTTAGTGTCCTGTTAATATCTGTGATGTCATCTTCCTGGATGCCGCTCTGTAAGATTTCAAAGCGATTTCGCAGTTCCAGCTGGAATTCCGTTCTGCGTTCTTGTAGGCGTGCAATGTTGATGATCTTTTTTGTGTTCCTGAAAAGTTTTCATCTTTCTGTTTTCGTGTTTAGAACAAGCTTGCATCTTACCAGTCTTTGGTCGCTTCCTGTGTTGAAGTTGTTGAGAACAGTGCAGTCTTGAATCAAGTGCTCCTTGAATTTAATCTATTTCACTAGTTGCTCCATTTGGGCTTTTCCAAGTCCATTTACGCTGAGGTTTCTTCTTGAAAAAAGGAATTCATGATGTACAGTTGTTCGTACTCTGCAAATTCCACCAGTTTGTTTCCTCTTTTCATTTCTTGTTCCTTAACCATGACTACCAAGAAAATTTTCTCCTTTCTTTTTTTCTCCGACACGGGCGTTAAAGTCGCCCATAATGACTTTCAGATAATAGTTTCCTGTTTGGTTCATCTTGCTAACTTCCTCATAAAAGTCATCGACTTCCTCATCAGAGTAGCTTGTGGTTGGCGCATGAGCCTGTATGATCTGTATCTTGCATCTTCTCGACAATTGGATGACCAATCTTGCAATTCTGTCGGAGGCACTATCAAGCTCAATGATTTGATTCTTCCAGTTCTTATGAATAAGGAATCCAACACCAATAACTCTTCCGTCGGTTGTTCCTCCGTGGTATAGTACGTGCCTACTGTTCAGCTCAATTTTATCTTCACCTTTTCTTCTTACTTCGCAGAGTCCAATGACATCCCAGTTGATCCTATCCAATTCTTCTTCTAGTTCTTGCAGACGACTTTCTGAGGAAAGGGGACGTCCGTTATAGGTAGCCAGGGTCAGTGTCTTGTGGTGGCCAGGTCCGAACCAGATATTTTTAGCACCCTCTGGCTTCATGTCTTGCTGGTTGCCACCGTAACCAGGGACAGTCTGGCTGCCGGGAACTGAGGGCCATGGCCGATTTTGAGAAGTAATCATGGCTGATTTTGGAATGTTTAGAGAGTAGTGGGCCAAGATCCTCCGCGCTGGCCCAGTGCGTGTTGGAGGAAGCCCATCCGCGTCCGTTCACCATGCACAAGGCATGATTACTAACAGGCTGCCCCAACTAGAAGGTACGGATTGGACATTAGGCTTCTACTCCTAGTTGATTCCTTTAAGTCCTTGAAGGCAATTAGAGAGTCATCTCTTAGTTATGAGTAGAACCCATTTGCATGTGTATGTAATACTTGGAAAATGCACTGCTCAAAACAATTAGAGGAACACATTTTCCAAAGTCTACCATCCGTCTTCTAAACAATATACCCCCAAAGAAAAATTGGAACAAGGTACCCATGCCATTCATTAATATATATCACATCAACCTCATTATATTCCATAACTGTTTTTACACCAAAAAACACAGAAATGACCCCACCCTAAAACAAAGTATAATACCCCGCTTCATCTCAACAAAAATCTTGTGATTTTGCTGAATAATATAAAAGATTTTTCACTTAACTGATTGATGTTTACACAAAGCAAACAAAAGGCGACATCTTATCGAAGTTCAAGTTTACTTTATTCCAGGAAGACCATTCTATGCGTTATGTGGCAAATAAGCTGCTTATTAGCCCTTCTGTAGTCTGCTGATTTTGGAAGCGGTTTCAAGAAACAGGTCATTATTCCAGGAGACCTGCACAAGGCTGTAGGCGTAGAACGACTATTCAGCAAGACCGTTACATCGTAACATCCTCATTACGGAAAAGCACTGCTACTGCCAGGGACCTGGAAAATGACCTGAGGACAGCGACTGGAATGAATGCGTCTGACCAAACAGTCCGTAACCTGAGACTATGTCGACCAGGACTAGGTATATGTTTGAGTAGTGCACACATAGGGGCCGTATGCTGGTTGACAGCTTCGTCACTGGAAGCATGTGCTGTTCACAGATGAGTCTAGGTTTCTCTTGAAAGGTGTGATGGACGCATACGTTTGTACAGGCGCAAAAACGAACGGTATAGCCCTGCAACGAAGCAAGAATTCGGCTGTGCTGTGGTCGGTAATTGTGTGGGGTGGAATATGTATTGACAACCGCACGAGCCCCGTCATCATTCCTCAGAATCTTAACAGCCAACGTTGCATATGATAGTGGTCCAGAATTCGTCTTAATGCAGGACAAAGCTAGACCTCACACTGCACGATCAACTGTGCTACTGATGGAACACCAAATCACGGTTATGGGGTGGACACCAATGAAGTATGTGTGGGATACGCTTGACAGATGTCTTCGCAAGCGTCCAGCATCACATCAGTGTATTTTGAGCACTGTCTTTGGTCAACATATTATTAAGAGATTACCAATTTATAAACGTTTAAAAATAAAATTTCTTATTAATACGACAACTGATAAAATAGCCCTATTTTCTTTAGCGTAAAAATCTCCTTAGGAAGAAACTTAACTCTGCTCTCTTAAGCTTGCAATACCATTAATTATAGCAAAATTTAACAAAAAGGCTCTCGTCGTTCATAATCATTTTCCCTTTATTTGAGTCGATTTTTTTAATTGGCTATGCCTCTTTTTGCTTTAATTAAAAGTTAGAAAGTAATATGACAGTAAAATCAATGAACGTACATAAAGTGATAGAAACTGGTTTAGGTTGTTTTTGCCGTGAAAATGCTTGCTTATAATTGCTTGTTAAATTGGAAAAATTTTTAAGTCACTCGAATTCTAATTAATTCCTACAGGGATGTTTAATTATTGAAATTCCTTTGCAGAAGAAAAGCGGAAGTGGGTTTATTTTGGTTGTTTAAAGGTAAATGAGACGGAAGGCGTTGAAATGATTCGATTTTCCTCCCATTGAATAGAATTGAAAAGGATCGACATTGGCATTGAGGTTCTCATGGATGACTCCTTCGATAATTTTTCTGGTGATTATCCAAGACGGACATGTGATTCCGATGTTAGAAGAACGAAAAATGAAGGTCTTTTTCACTTCGGTCCTCACACCCACCCAGTTTTCGATCTTGTAATGAAAAAAGGATTTTTCTTCTCCTTTTTCATTTTTTTTCATTCTCTGGGTGAGTAGCAATTGAAAGATCTTCCAACAACTTTTTTCCTCTTCGGCACATAATCGGCGTCAACGAAGCGCACCAAATTCCTCCTCTTAATTTTTTCAAATCCTTTCGATCTTTAGCCAGTGACTGAAATTAGAAATGTCCTTTAATGTCGTCGGATAGATCTTTTTTGGATAATTTAATGCTTGGTTCAATTACTAGGAATTGGTTTTCGTACTCATTGGTCTCCTGTTTTCCTTTGGTGTAAGTGCAGGGCTCCAATACCCATGATTGTCATCGAGGGGAATTAAGAATGACTTTGGGGATTATTGAACGAATAAATTGGTGAAGTGAATTTGAAGTTAGATGCAAAAAAATCTACTTAAAGTTCCTTCTTTCAATAACATTTCTTCTTAAATTTTGTTGGAGATTAAAATACTTTTTCACCATCTGCAGAAGTGGAAGATATAAAAGGTAATATAGCCGAGTTATACAGGGTGTTTATTGGCCGACAAAACTTCAAGGGCTGATTTTTGTTGTTGTTTTTTTTTAATTTGATGATTTTCGGAATGCTACTTAGTTTGTTTCGGAGATACAGGGCGATAAAAATTTTTCGAAAAAATATTTTATTACCATTACATGTAAAGCTTCTTATGTACTACGACTGCTGAAAATGGCTACCACCAGCTAGCATTCAGTCTTCTCATTGACTGTCGAATTCTTACAAAAACATCACGAGTGTTTCTTATTGCATTACACCCATCAACTATCCCATTTCTCAGATCATCTACATTTTCCACCAGAGTAGTGTAAACTAACGACTTCAGATGGCCCCATAGAAAAGATTCTTAAAATAACCCAAAGAATCACCCTTTGAATTTTGCCGTATGTTGGTGATCCGTCCATCGGATTTTGGAAAATATTTCTTTGTTTTATTCGGAATTCCATGCTGTGCAAGTTTTCAATTGGAATTTTCGTGTATCTGTTACGGTTTTAAAAATAGGATTTGCATATTTGGGATGGTGAAAAGTGCACCACGGCATAGGTCACCCACAACTTCCTATTCACTGGGTTCATCAAAATTGACATATCTGCTTCAGTTACGAAAATAAAAGGAGGGGCTCATTTTTGTATTCACCCTGTATAGTCAAAAGTATACGGGCGGCAGTGTTGTGGTATATAGTGTTCTTGGATTTCTACAGATATGAAAGGATTTAATTTTTAATTCATATTACCTCCACCAGCATGAACGATGGATATATAGTCTCAGGGCAGGACAAATTGATAACCCCATGCTGTTTTTTGCAACAGAATTATCAATTCATTTAAGCATGCAATCGTTTTCATTCATTAAAGTTCCAATAACCGTAAAAAAAGTTCTCCGATTCATAAAAAGCGGGGTTTTGTTTTGTTTTTTTGCATAGCGTAGTCATTATTACCCAAGCTGCGTCGAATTAGACCTCGCTGTGTTGTTTGCTCTGATCTGTTTCTCTCTGCTCCATCACTGAAAGCATCACAATCTGTCGGTTGGGTGTTATGATTCTGGATAACTTTATGTCATGAACCAGCCTATTTTCAAGCATCCGCAATCATGCTTTGTTCGAAGTTGCTTCATTGTGTATTATATTAGTACACGAGGGCACGTCAACATAAATAAATTTCCAACGTCGAAATACCGAAAACCATTTTAAATTTAGCGTACATGTTTTACGCTAGACAGCAGCGGTTGTGCGTTTTCTGTGGACCAAATGTCTGTTTATCGACACGTGAATCGCGAGATGTGCTTGTTGAGAACCGTATGTCACAGAAGCCGTGTTCATCGGATGGAGTAATTCAAAAAGGAGACTCCTAGTCGTCCTGTAGAGTTTGCAACCTACGCTATGGTATGGTACAGAATCCGTGATAACTGGCATGTGATGATCGTACGATGTAGCCCGTGCTGTAGTTTGCTGAAAAATCATCTGGGTGGTCATCTCTTTGGAGAATTCATTTGGTCATTTTGTATCTGCGACATCAGCCCCAAAAGTTGTTTTTTTTGCTGGCTTTTAAGGACTTGTAAAGCGATGAGATAAGTGTCTGAAATGTTGAAAAATGAAATAAAGTTTAGGCACTTAATCTGTGAACTGTTTTTCTCTATCCAGTTTTGCGATTTATTTTTGATTTACCCGCTTACTTCATTTACTACCCACATGATTCTCGCATTTATACTGTTTGGAGATTGGGGTGTTAAAATAGATTTTAGGATATGGAAAAGTACTTTTAAATTATTAAAGTTGTTCGATACTAAAAAGTATAAATTCTGTGTATTTAACTTATCTGTGAACATAAATTCTGTCTAAGAGTGCCGTAACTTTAATTTCCTTTAATTTGCCCTTGCGACCCCATTCGTTAGTGAATTGTTTCATATTACTTTAGAGAATTTATCCAAATTTATTAACAACGTATCTACTTTGCATGAACTTCTAAATGATGCCTTTGAAATATTTATTCCATTGGTTCATTTGCCCTTTGAACCCATTTTTGTATCTCAACTTTGGGTCACTGTTCTGGAAAGTGGATTTGTAAACATCATGAAACTGACCTTTGAAAATTACAAACTTTACCAAATAAATACTTTCTATAACCGAAGCTTTGAAAATCGTTTATAAAGCTTTAACTAATCTTTATTTGAATTAGAAATTGTCCAAAAGTGCAAGATAATCTATTATTAATTATTATTAATTTTGCTTCTATTAAGTAAAAACAGAAAATATTTTTAGCATAATTAAAAATATCTGAACCCGCTTAATATTTACATTTCTCGTGGCTCACAGATTATTGTTTGACGTTATTAGCTTAGAGCTGAATTGTTGGAACGATAATTTATTTGCCTTCGAAAATTTCATTTTAAGCCGATATCACGCCTTTCAGCGATTAAATTAGACCATTTATGATTACTTGTTTGGATTATGTCCCTTGAGATAGGCGTATAGGTCTCATCTGTCATTTCTAAAAATGAATGGCCTGCCCGGTGGCCGAGAGAGCTCGGAGTATGGTTCCTAGCTCTCGTATCCGTCGAGTTTGTTTATTTTGTCACCGGAATGTAAAGGATAATCCTCATGTAAAATTGTTTCAGGATTCATGCAAAATGAACTAGATATTGATGCGCCCAAGAAACTAACCACAAATCCAAAATAGCATGGTTGATGATTTCAAACCAAGTTTTGGAATAAGAAAAACGGAGAAGGACGGAACTTTATTGCATTGGTTCCTAATACTGTAGTGGCTAATTTATTATGGTTACTTCACAGTTTTAAGCAAATCAGCTATGGTGTCACGCTGTTGTCGCAAGAGGGCGAGACTGGCATAAAAACTTACGGCTTATGATAGTAATAAAAGTGATTTGTTTGACACAGCTTGAAATTAGGATGATTGAAGAAACTCGGAGCCATGGAGCGAGCATCAGCAAAACCAAGGCATTTGTGAGATTTCCAAAAGCAGATTTACAATTTTTTTAAGGCTGAACTTCAGCCAAAAACTGGGTCTCAACGTGCAACTTGTAGTTATCATCGACTAGTGAATGCTCGGGCAAAACGGAGAGTGTCCAGAATTGCAAAAGACAGCAGAAGTGTAACAGTGCAGCACATCCTATCAATTGATATGGCAGGCCCGGTGGATCCGAGAGAGCATGGTTCTTGTTCTCACCGGAACGAGTAAAGGATAATACTCTTAGAAATATAATTGTCTCAGGATTCATGTAAAAGGGTACAAAGTGAACGCCCCCAAAAAGAAAACGTTCGTCCTCTGTCGTAACCGTTATTGCTGAGGTAGGAAATGAAACTAATATCTCACTATCCTCCGAGAGTGGCAGAGTTTAGGTTAATATGGTAAAGAAGCTGTGAATACGAATCGATTTTGAATTTGTGTCTTTCCTGGATTGCAGATGAGTGATGAGTGGCGCTCTTTCACTCTCCCAATTTGATGGAGGCGTTTGTATTCGGCGACATCATAGAAAACCATTTTATTTGAACATGTTCTTCCAGCTGCTCGACGCAGACCTCACAATAAGTGGAATTGTTATTGGCATATGAGATTCGCATCGATGGCTATTATATTAAAACCAATAAACTGGAAAATGTATTGCCAGAGCGTAGGCAGGCTCGAATTATCCAGAACATCGAAAGACACGTCAGGATTTATGATATTAGGTAAAGAAACAATGGGCCGAGTCCTAATCAGGAAGAACAACCCCACACTATGCTGAGCCCTCCACCGAATTTCACTGTTGGAACAACATTGTCTGGGTGTGGACACAAACCGTTCTACGGATGTTGCCACACCCAAACACATCCGTTCATCAGAAGAGTGAATACCGTGACTCATCACTCTAAAGAACAGTTTCCATTCTTCAACGGGCCAAGAAAGACGGTCAACACACAAGGCCAAACGACGCCTCGCATTTACATTTGTAATCATCGGCTTGTGTACAGCTGCTCTACCATGATAACCGATCCTATTCTCTCTGTTTTATCATGATAACAGCGCTCCCAGATGCATTTCCAACCTCTTCAGCGATCGAAGCGGCATAGCGTTCTTGACATGTCGTGCCAGACATCTCTCACATTCTGTCAGTTTGTCTGGGACGTTCTTTTACTCTTGTTGCACCGTCTTGCTTTCTTCTCTTGACAACATACCCTGCAGTCGAATTTGGGATATCTTGTTTGGATGCAATGCCTCGTACAGAAATATTACACAAATGGCATCCAATGCCGAGTCCACGTTGGAACTCGGTTATGCGGGTCCACAAGAGTCAATGGATAGTTTATCGAATATGGCTAGCTTTTTATTATACCTATTCCCTTCCCAGCATATCTTTTGGCAGTCTCATTATTTGCGTATTTGCAAATTGTCTGGGGTGTCCAAATATTTTGTCTATGTAATGTATGTTACACAATTTATGTCGATGAAGATTATCCCAAAACATTAGTGATTTGTTTTTTTTTTTCAAACAGAAATGTCCATTATGTATGGAGATGGGACATAATTCCTGAGACATTTTATTTTATGAAGTTTGACCTATTTCACCAAATACGCAGCTACTTTTGAGATACCCTCTAGAGAAAAAGTATATTTAATTATAAGAAAAATAGTATAAAGTTGACATTTTTTTTTCCTTTTCATTTAATCAATCTCCACCTTCTTGGAGTGTCCCTGTGTTGTTAAAGTTGCCTGTCTTCGATTTCGTTGCTAATTCCTCAGCGTAAGCGATTAAGAGGGAGTGGAGAAGATCTTTCAACGGGGGCTCCACATGGTGGTGCTAATTGCCTTTTATAATCGCCGTCCGCGATTCAAAGTGCTTCGCAGGAGCTCGAGGGAAGTCGTCGCTCCTTATTCTTCGCCATGGGTGGAAGTGGAGGGGCACTTCCTCTCCTTCCTCGCTCTCTTGGGAGTCATCATAGTTCCAGTAATGGACAATCGTTACATCCAACAACACCGGTGACACATTGAGATTCCCACCTACTCTCTCCCTTGAATTCTTTCCACGACGAGAGGATGGAAAAAAAAAAAACCCTGCTTGCTTACATTTCGTTTTTTTTTTCTTCTACTTCTCTTCTAAATTTCTTAAGATGGAATTAAGGTTTTTATATGACTTAAACGGGATTTGATTGGAATTAAATACTAATTAATTGTAATGCGTATTTTAATGAATATAGTTTTCTACAGTTATATTTTAGCTTATAGTGGAAATTCACTATCTGAATTTACGGTTAGTAAAGTAAAACTTATTTATTTTATATTTCTTTCTTTTTTTTTGCTGTAGCTAATCAGCATTGTTAAAATCAATTGACGGGTTTATTTTTTTTAATAAATTATAATTCGTTATAAGGAGTTCTAAATAATCAACTTATATTTCTGAATTCTTATTTGATTACATTTACTTGAATTCTCATCTTGTGCTCCATGGTATACTACCAATATCAGAGCATCCTATCTCGAAATAGTTATTAGTTCCATGTAAATTTCTTAGAGGATTACATGAATAGCAAATAAAAACAAAGCATTCCGGGTAATTGGACCACATCTCTTGCTCCAATATTCAGTGTGTCTTTCAGTACTTTCACGGAACTAAAAATTAATGGCATAGTAACCAAATGTAGCAAATTGATAATAAAAGCGGTAAATAAATTAACCGTTGATCTTATAATAAATTATTAAAAAAGTAAAAAAAAAAATAGGATATTTCCCTGCTGCTCCTTGACAACTGCCTTCAACAACCGAACAGCCTCTAAATACTGTTGATAGCGATTTCCAGCACAAAATACCAACTAGTGAACTATGCTGCCTGAGGGATATTTAAATGGAATGATTTTATTGGCCAGCTGAAAGCACTGTGGCCTAGGCTTTTAAAATCTGCCGGATCACGGATTTGAATCTAGTTGTGGGCAAAGATGTTTGTGTTGTCTGAGGAATGCGTAAAGATGTTAGTCATGCGAAAGTGCAGAAAATGGCTACAACTTGAAGCGTCCAAAATCCTAACGAAGCTTTGGTGCGAGTAAAGGTCATATAAAGGGACGCTTCTCAGTGTACTTACTGTATATATTAAATGAAATGACATCCTAGGATTTTATGCAGTTAGATTGATCTAACGAAGTAATCTGGCTTTGAACGTGAAGTGATTTTGGGTGCTCGAAAGGGTGAATTAAGCATTTTCGAAATTGTCATTCTTCTGTGATATTTACCTACACAGTATCTAGGGTGTACAGCCAATGATGTAAAAGAAAAGAAATATAAAGCTTGAAACCCCGCAACGGGCAAAAAAGTATGGTTGATGACAAGGATCGCAAAAGGCTTGAGCTACAATAATAGCTATCCGAAAGCTATAGAAAAGCAAATGACATTTGTTTCTTATGAAGGTGCAGAGAAAGACATCTTGAAACTATCCCTAAAGAAAGAGCAAGGCGATTGTTCACTTGACTGGGCTATAGTACGAGGATCGTCGAGGAAAAAGCTATCAAAACAAAATTTGCAACAGCATTAAACCTAGCACTACTTTTCCACATAATCGCCATTGTTATTAAGGCACTTCTTATAACGAGACACAGGGGTTGAGAGTTTTTCACTGCCGATGTTTTACTCATCTGCCGCCAATGAATGAATCAAAACGCATTCTCCTTCAACAAACAGAAAAGCAACTTCAAAAAAAGCGCTATCCAAAACAAGAGACGCGGAATGTTGTCTGCAGGGATTGTGTTGATTCATGACAACGCTCGGCCTCATGCAGCTGCAGTAACACAACAAGAATCGCAAGAATCGAAACGATTCAGTTTTTGACCATCTCCTTTACAGTCCTGACTTGGTGCCTAGAGATTTTTACTTTTCTCGGGGGAACACACTTCCAACGTAATAATTAAGAAAGCTTTTTGTAGGTCAAGAAGATAGTCATTGGAACCTCGATCATTGATAGGGCGTTACAGGTCGGATCAAATTCGCGAATTCCATTAAAATTAAATGAAATATTGTTACTTTTAAGAGAAGGTATATAGTCTGGATAAAAACATAAACGTTGCACAGAAAGATATGAACTTCGATTTATAGCAACATAAGGAAACATAGAGGAATCTTTTCTTTTATTTAAATTTGCCCGAATTTATTATGGATCCTATTCTTTCTAATTTTATATCATTCGTACGAAACCCGTACATATGAGATGAAAAACTCAAGTTATAAAGCATAAATACCACGACGATAATCAATACTGTCAAAATAAGTAAAGATTAGTATGCAAATTGCGGAATGATGTAACAGTCAACGGCAATTAAAAAAATCGGGATTTTGCATTTTGAGTTTTCGAACATTTCAGAATGCAAAGTGCTCTTACGAGATCAAACCGAAAAAAAACGCATGCTAAAGGTGATGAAGGCGAATGTTAATTAACGATATGAAAGTAAATTGCATATTGACATTGATATTTAAAAACTTTCAGAAATCCCTTGAAAGGATATACATGTTTTATTTGTAGTCAGTAATATTTTAAACCGCTTGAAAAATTCGCTCGAATTCGAAATCATTGCAGAACTTAGTAATCTCTGTATGTAATTAGGCAGAAGAGGTTAAAATTTAATTATTATTGGATGCTACGGAGGGTTGATTCAGATAAAATGAGACGACTTTAAACGCCGCGTATGACCTTGACGGAATGTGATTTGCATGACTCGTCCACTATTCATGGGGATTAGCTTTGTATACACTTGTTGCTGTTATTTGGGACACTTCGTGCTGGAACATGGCTTCCAAAATCACAGCTTTTTGGGAAGGGTATATGTTTGGCCTTTCCGACGCTAACTTCAGTCTTTCGTGCATTGTGGAATTATGCAAACGAAATGGTATTGTGGTATCCAAAGCTACTGTGGGTCGAATAATCAAAAAGAACAAATTGCGACCACCTAATGAACGTGGACGAGCAGAGAAGCAGATCAGAAACAAGCCCCAGCCAACACGCCCAGCTCAGGTGGTGCGAGAAATCCGGTCTGAAGTGCTGAAAGAAAACCCCCCACACCGAGAAGTCTAGCCTAAAGGAAAAAGGTATTTCACAGGCAACAGTCTCCAGAATAATTCATGACAATCTTGGGCTGGATCGACGTCATAAAGCGCGCGGCCACACAACTGAATGACTGAACACAACTGAACACTGCCAAGTCATCTGTGGCTTACTACAGGAAGATGGAACAGGAGACGGGCATACGAGTTATTCCCATCTCTCATGTGCCTGTAAAATCTCCTTACGCATCACCGATGGATTTCTGTGGTTTTGGTCTCCTGAAACGACGGCTTGGAAGTCGCCGACCAAGAACCGTTGATGGGCTATGGAAAGTGTGTCAGCAAGTGTGGAACGAACTTCCCATGGTGTACCTCAAACTCACCTACTTCAGTGGAAATTACGGTGCCGGGCGATAGTCCAACAACGTGGCTCTCACGTCGAACACAACCGATGGTGGCGCCATGGTATTACACCATCGTAACAGAACTGCAAAGTCGTCTCATTTTATCTGAATCAACCCTCCGTACTTCATAAATCTCCTGAATTTAATTTCCCAACGATCGTTTGACGGAAATCTTACACGGTGAAATTTAAAGGCGTTCCTATTTACTTCATTGAATAAGGAAGTCTTAAAAGTTTCAGAAATGTCTTAAGAATATTCACGTAGTCATGGAACCGAGGATCAACATCGAATTTTGTTTTAATTGGGATAAATTTTCAGTTAAAATCCAATGAACCGACTCGCGGTTAATGATCACTTGGTCCGCAATCATGCATACAGACGATCACCATTGCTTGGAAATGAGTCTAATGTTGAGCTCAGTGATTAAAAGCACAAAATGTCCTTTTATGTAACCTGCGCATACATTAAATGATCATTTGAAACCGGTGAAAACATTATTTATTTTACAATATGTCTCTGATGACCGCTTGCAAACGTTGTGGTGTACTTTCCATCAGTTCTGCGATCCTTTTTTATAGATGCCTCTCTCGACGTTCCAGAGATGTTCAATTGGTCGGAGGTTGGGGTCTTAAGTAGTACTTGTACGCTTATTTACGTTCTAATTTATGCTTTTTCAAGCAGGCGATAATAACTTAGGGTTTGTGACAAGGTGTATATTCTTGCTAACAATGGCATCTTTCGAAGAATTTCTATAATGAGCGTATACTTTTCCAGGAATTCCAAATAGCGTTAGGTATTCTTAGTTCCGTCAAACAACAACAACTAGACCAGGGTTAACAAGACTGACCATAACGCCGAAGACAACACATTGCAGTCAATTCTTCTGCTTTACCGCACGACAAGGTTCGAATCTCTGACTGTAAACGTATGTAGCGTGACTCTTCGCTCCACATTACTTCATTGGCCAACAAATTCTTCCCTTTCACCAGTGGTGATCTTCGGTTTTGAAAAGCAGCCCGATCTTCATAATCAATAGGATGAATAATGGCATCGCTTGATGAAAGTCCCCCGATAGTTTTCGCGCTGCTCTGCATTCTAATTTTGACGAACCATTCTGAAATTTATTCTCTGTGTCGAGAGAATATCATCGTGTTTCCGATCTGGAGCTTATACTACAAGGTGTGGCAATTAAATACCCGGACTAATGCAAATATTTACAAACGGAAGACCGATGGAATGTCTGTTTAATATGATTCAAAGTAATCTTCACCGGACGCTACACTTTTGAGCGGACACGTTTGTAAAAATCCTCGGACAGAATTCTCTTGATTTCCGATTCACATTTTTCTCAATATCGGAAACGTCTTGAAATCGGATACTTTTCATAGGGCTTTTCCATCTGTAGGAACCAGGAAAAAGTTTGGAGGGGTCAAATCCGGAGAATAGGCAGGTGGTTGAGGTCTGTGATGCTGTGATTAGTCACCTCCTCCTCATCCTCTGTTAGAATTTGACGAATTGTCTCATTGTTGCAGCCCAATTCATCCGTAAGCATACGAATTGTAATTCGGTGGTCAGCAGTGGCGAGTTTCCTGGCTTTCTCGGTGGTTTCTGGCGTTCTGACGGAAACTGGTCTTCACGGTCATCACGAAAGCGATCAAACCACTCAAATGTACTCGTTCGGGATAAGACATCGTTCCCAAAGGTAGTTTTGAATCTGGTGGGTTTCCGTAGAAGATTTACCCAACTCTAGGCAGAATTTAATGCAAGCCCTTTGTTCCATTTTTTTTTCTCGACCATATTTGTTCACATGCGTCGCTATAATGCTGCTGCAGTGCGATAGGTGGCTCATACTTAGCAGGTCTTGATATGTTGAATTTTTGTTTACATTTTACGCAGCGACCTCTGTCCGGGTATTTAATTGCTATATCTTGTATT
Organism: Rhysida immarginata; assembly: GCA_023313115.1. Classification (NCBI taxonomy): domain Eukaryota; kingdom Metazoa; phylum Arthropoda; class Chilopoda; order Scolopendromorpha; family Scolopendridae; genus Rhysida; species Rhysida immarginata. Next base: position 1,878,103 of record JAHWFO010055510.1, on the reverse strand, counting down.
TTACACCTTTTGGCATATACGTACACTTAAGCCGCTAATTTGACAGTCTATCGCTATCTTCTCTTTGGAAATCGTTAAATTGCTTGGAGGGCGGCAAATTGAATTGTTAGAATAAAGTATAACTTCTGCGGGGGTTTCATTAGTGTTCTCTGAAACCATGAGCCGGCAGCAACTTTCAGGGTTGTTCGGGTGTAAATGATCATTCAGTACAGAAATCAATTTAGCGTAAGGCATGAACTATGTCAGGCAACTTATTATATAGTTCTTTACCATTGAACTTTCCTGATACACTTTTTATTACAGAAAGATCCTTTGAGTTCTAACTCCCAGGCATCTTAAATATAATTTGACAATGCGATACAGTCTGGTTATCCAAACAATATGGGGTTTGTTGTTTTTACTCCGACACGAAAGTTTGCTCAAGTTATTTTATTTACAGCATAATTCCGATTTCTTTTTTGTTTAGCTGCTAAATTTCTTACCTTAAATGAAACCGAAAAAAACAGAATTTCATGGACAAGAGAGAAACTATATTTGCAGTTCGACAAGATCCGTTGTGTTTTATTCTTCTAATGGAAGAAACTCTTGGCGCCCACGGCCATTTTTGAACACGTGGTTTGGAATCGGAAGCAATCAGAATTTTTTTACCAAGTATTTTTGTTTTTTTTTGATAATGTCTGAAAATGTTTCCAAAAAGTGTATTTGTTCGAGGAAAAAAGTTTACATTCCACAGCTTCACTAACTTCACAATACTTTCTCTCTTCTCTTGCCTTAGGCCATCTGAAAGACAAATATCTCGTCGTCTACAAATATTGTTAGGGGAAAAAGGTTTGTATTTGATCACGATTCCGATATGAAGGGAGTTTCGAGCAGACAGGTTCTCGATGAGCGGAATTGCTGGTCATGCGCAAAAACCATCAGGTCCACGCGTTTACAAATATTTGAAATATCCTATGCTGTTGGGCCATTTTTACCACACGATTTTCGTGTACGTTTTCATATATCCATTTTCCTCTTCGCGCATTTTTTATTGATAATATTAATGGTGTTGACTAACGAAATTTATTGAAGATGAGCTAACATTTTATAAATAAAAAATCGATATGCTGTGAGAAAATTAAAATTTTTGAATTTATAGAGTCAATTTAAGTTTAATTTAATGAAGTTTAAAATTAATAATCATTTATTGTTTAGAAAATACTAGTTTTTCCAAAAAAATTTTTTTAAAAAAATACCGGTATTTAATTTAATTGCTGGAGGTCATTCCACCGCCTACATTCTTTACAGAACCAAAATTCAAGAACGGCACCTCTGAGTACGCGATTACGATTTTTTAACATGAGTAGAAGATTTTAAAAGATTCTCCTAGGCGTATTTCGACAGATAACAGAAAACTGCATATGAAATTGAGATTTTCTCTCTTCAAAGGTGAGAGAAAATCTATAATACAGGGTGGTTATAATTAAAGTGACACCATTTAGACCCTTCTAGCGGCCGTTTTGGTAATCAGATTTTGACAAAACTTGAGATATATGTTATACATGGATAAGAGAATCTTGCAATAAAAAAATTTGTTCACATTTTGACCGCTACGTCAAAATATGGCGCATGAATAATAACAAAAACAAATTAGAAGCAGAGCATTTGTTCAATGTGCATTCCATTTGTGTCAACGACATGTTCAAAGCGCATTATTGCATGTTCCACAGTAGAGCGAAGGGTTTCCTGAGGAATCGCAGTGATATGGCGTGTTATGCTTGCTTTCAATTCAGGGACAGTCCGTATTCTTCATCCGTAGACATGATCTTTCAAATATCCCCACAACCAGAAGTCACAAGGCCTTAAGTCCCGTGAACGAGGAGGCCATGCAGTTGGAAAAGTTCTCGAAATCACCCGATCATCTCCAAAAATCCCTTCATTTGTCGTGGGATGTTGCATTATCTTGCATAAAGACAGAAGTGTCTAAAAATTGTCTTTCTTGAAAAGCAGGAATGACTTTCTGCTGCAGAGGTTCGCAGTAACGAGCACCAGTAATTGAGCATCTTTTAGTGCCTTGAGGAGTGTTCTCTTCAAAGGGGCCAAGAATGAAATGTGAAGTGAATCCGCACCATACAGTCACGTAATCAGAGTGCAAAAGCTTTTCATGCACAACCATCGGCTTTTCAGTACCCCAGATGCGACCGTTTTGAGCATTCACTGCTCCGTCTAGTGTGAAATGAGCTTCATCTGACCACAAAATGTTCCATGGCCATGCATTATAGATGGCTATTCGAGCCAGAAACTGGCAAGCAAAATCAATGCGTTTTTCCGGATCTTCATGAAGCAACTTTTAAAATGGAACGCAAAACTTTTTGTACCGCAGACCACGTGATACGGCTCGAGCGCTTGCTGAAGAATATTGGGAACTTGAAGCACTCTCCATTACAGCAGCAGCAACGAATTCCACAGTCTCATTTGCAATTCGTTTCCGTCCTCTCCCTGACAGCACACCCAACTCATCAGTTTCTTCAAATTTCTTAATCATCTTTTTTAAACCATTAATAAACATAGGCCCATTTCGCAAGTTTTTCAAACGTCGATATTCTCTTAGTGCAGCAGAAGCATTATTGCAGTTCTGGTAAAACAACTTCACCAATAAAGCTCGATCCTTTTTAGCTAAAGCCATCTTGAAGAATGACTTTACATTTAATTTCACTGTCATTTTAAAGCTTTTCTAATTTGACATCTCATTTGCATAACGTCTCTGATTGAGTAAAAAATTCTCAGATAGTTTCTTACATTGCAAAATTCTCTTCCCCATGGTCTGTATAACATATATCTCAAGTTTCGTCAAAATCTGATTACCAGAACGGCCGCTAGAAGGGTCTAAATGGTGTCACTTTAATTATAACCACCATGTATATCTATAGATGGATATATATGAGAGAAGGACGAGACGCAAAAACCCTGGAATACAATAAAAGTTATTAATTAAAAAATAAAAAGCAAATAAATAATAATTAATGAAAAATAAGAAATTTTAAATTAATAAATAAAATAAAAATAAAAAGCTGACGTTTCGGATAAATACTATCCTTTATCAAAGCAAAAAGGACAATTCTCTAAAAGCAAAAAATATTAGAGAATTATTCTGCAGTCCCCACAGGCATTATCAATGCCGGTGGGGACTGCAATGATATAATATATCTACATAAGATTAAAATGAGAATCTACTTGGTCCTTGATATATCGGAAGCAATTTATTTCCCTTCAACAAAAACGCGGTGCCAGATTTCATTTTATGAAAGATGTTATTTTACAGGCTCAAATTCGGTTTATGCTTCGATTTTCGCTATTAGCATGGGTGACACCACCATTATTAAACAAGAGCTCAGCGATCCTTACTTAGGTAGTCAAGTAGCAGAAGAATGGAGTTATTTATTAGGAGTTAACTTTGTCTGTCTGTCCGTTTGTTGGTCCTCTTTATATTTTACAATATCTAGTGACTATTGGCATGTCCTGCTTCAATATTTTGTTTGGTTCGAATTGGCCCAAGGGGTCAGAATTACAAGGAGTCAGTCCAATCCGTGCGGCAAAAACTTTTTATGTAAAACCCTCTAAGCAAGAACATGAATTGAACCGGACTGTCAAGTTGTGTATGAGTAGACGACAGCTACCATAGATGATTTGTATGGACATTGTAGCTTTCGCGGAGCTTATGACGAGATACTACTGTAGAATATATCGCTGTCCGTTTTCAATATACTCGCTAGGTCCGTGAGTCTATCGAAACACAGCTATTGTATATAACCTTTAGAAACTATAATATAAAACATTTTTGTAATGACAATATATGGCATGTCATTTAATCGGAAATGGCAAGAAAGGAAAGAATTTTCTATAACAAGGAGAATAGAAAAGAGGTAAAAAAAATGTGAATAAAAGTGGGGGATAATTTCACCCAACTTTTTTTTACTCCCTCCTTATCTCCCACTTATGAGTCCCCACTTTTAACCTATTTTTTTATCCCTTAGTTTTTTGGAACTTAAACAGGATGATGCAAATGTACTTCATGTCGGAATAAAACTTTTCTTTGTAGTTTTTTATTCTTTATTCCTTCTATGAAAACGAGAATTAAATTTAATTTATAATACCTAAACGATATTAACATCTTAAAGGCAATATACGTATAAAAAAATCTAAAAATAAATTTTACGAGATATTATTATTCGTTCGCAAAATGAAAGGACATTATAATTGTATTATGGAAATTTGATCCTTTAATTTTTAAAATTTTCATAATTAGAGAGGCTTTAGTCATATAGTATATCATTGCATTTCGCCTCATAAAGGCCATTTTAACTTTTGACCCTCTTACGAATGAACCTCGGCTAAATTTAATTTTCTTGAATTTCTTAAAAGCATTTAATGAGATCTCCGTAACGAACTTAAAATTAGCATCACAGACCACTTAAACTATTAATTTTCTTGTAATTAAAAATTAAAATTTTTAACTTTTAATTTCTTAATGGGTAAATATCGTTTAGTTCTCTTCGGAGGACAAACTTGTTAAAGTTGTCATCTTTTCCTCTTTTGCATTTTTTTCACCCAAGTTTTGCTTTTTCTATCTATTTCAATATCGGATCAAATTAATTCATTCCTTATCTTATTTATATTCGCATTTGAGTGCCCGGAACTATGTCCCCGTCGCCTTAGAAACTGGCTCGTTCTTATGAGGCATTCTTTGCCAGGAACGGATCATTAGGTCACCCTCACGATTCTCACCGGACATGAGGAATTTCCGGTGCCCGAGTTCACGTTGTGTTCCCCAAGACCCTTCCATTGAATTATAGAGGGGTCTCAAGGCCTTATCCAGTCCATCAGACTTTCCCAACTTCCTTTCTCGCTCACTCACTCTCGTTTGCCTTCCTTCTTATCCGTCTCCATGTCCCTTCTTCTTATTCGTTTCCTCATACAAAATGCCATTTGCATCGCTGTGTTGAAGCTGAATCCGTTTCCATTTTGTAATAAAGCCTTTCTTTCAAACAGACATGATTATCCCCCTTAAATAATGAAAAAAGTAGTTTCCTTTAGAAAACACTTTACTTCCGTTAAAAGATTATTGAAGTTTGTTTCGTACATTTGTGTTTAAAATTAAATTTGCAAACACAAAATGAAGACTATGTAGAGAAATACACTTCTAACTTGATATAATCATAATATAACTTCTTGTGGAAAGAACACGATACAGTACAGAACACTATATTACAGAAATGCTTTGCAGCTTCAGAACAAATATGCAGTAGCATTTATAAAGGAATCTCACGAAGTTGTTCGAAGGCACTTTTTTTTTGCGCGCAACCACACCGTGGAAGTTTTTGAGCGCTGCGGAAGTGAAAAGTTCAACAAACATGACGGTAAGAGGGGAAGCAAACTCGTTAGCGGCGGTCGCCAAAGTTAGAGTACTGCTATTAAGCATAAAACCTTAATTTTGCTGTATAATTATTCGTCTCGAACGGATATATATATATATTTAGAGAAGGACGAGACACAAGAACCCTGGAATACAATAATTAATAGTTATTAATAAAAATACAAAATGAATAAAAATAAGATAAAATAAACAAAAATAATTAATCAAAAATTAAGCTTTTTATTTTGATATTTGATTAATTATTTTTGTTTATTTTATCTTATTTTTTATTCATTTTGTATTTTTTATTAATAACTATTAATTATTCATCTCGAAATAATTTATAAGATGAGGTAAAGCATCCATGAATACTATTTTTATTTCAAGCACCGCGATACATACCCCTCACGAAGGCAACGTATTACTCGACATTGCACATGAAACCAGCCCCGTGACGGAAAATTTACAAAGATTACCGAATTACTTAATAAAATGAAATAATAAATTAAGGAAATGGTTGTTAATTACTCTACACATTTTTTTACTGGAAGGCAATTAGCTAATTGTAATAATTTATTTTTAAAAACTAAATTTGTTTAGAAACTTGAGAATCCATTCAATTGTCGTCTGCTGTGTAAATCCATTGATTTCATGTGAAGTGAATTCCTGCTTATTGCTGAGTAGTGGAAGAAAGAAGTTCCGTTAAGCGCATTAATACACCTAACTCTCTTTAACGATGGAGTCCTTGTATGGCTAAGTGTGCTCAAATTTTATTGTTTCCGCGGTTTATTTTGAAAAAAACAAAATTTCGCACTTTCTTATTTTGCAAGCATCTATAGTAGCTTCAGATAAATAACGTATTTCAGTTTGGCGGAAATCTGTGACATACATGTTCGAGGGATTCCCTTTTTAGAGCGAAGGGGTTAATAGGGAATATGATCACTCTTACTAGCTGTAAAGCGCTCAAAACGAGCCATTATGCTATTTATAAGGGTGTTTATGAGATTTTAATATAGTGAATTCCACTCCTCCACTAAAGTCCTTCTCAGCACTCGCAGGGTTCTAAGAAAGGCATGACGTGCTGTTATTGCCCCTTTTCAGGCATCCCAGACAGGACCTATAGTATTCAAATCCGGAGATCTAGTTGTCCACTCTGTCTGTTGAAAATCTTCACTTTTGAAAAATTCACCTAACAAAATAGGTTTATGTCGACAAGCATTATCATCAATTTAAATGAACTTGGAGAAAAGCTTCTCTCAAAAGCCTAACATAGGAATCTAACATGTCTCTTTTGTAACGTTAACCAGATATGTTGGATTATTCAAACATGGGGAGTGGCGTATATCCCTGCAACACGAAGACTTTCGATACCCTGATCAGAATGAGAAATTTCGAGTTGTAAACTCTCCAGATGAGAACACGTTGAGAGTCTGCTTAATTGAACGTACCTAAACTTGTGATTGAAGAAAACAGGCTCAAATGAAAATGCTATATAAGTCAGGAGTAGAAAGACGGTATGTTGTGACTCTTGAGCGTCCTTGTCCTTTATTTTCTTGTTATAGTTCACTAGATTTCTCTTGATCCAATTGCTTGAAAATATTCAACCTCCACTTGATATGCAGTCTTCCGATTGCCCCCTAACTTAAAGAGTCGTCAAGACATTGGTGTGGAGCATTTATTTCACTTTCAAGACAGCTTACTGAAATTTTCAGTGTTGAACAGTGTTTCTGTGTGTCGCTTGTCTGGAGACTAGATGGCGCGTTCTTATTGAATATGCTCAATAAAATTAATATTATTTAGTTACATTCTATTCTATGTTTTGGCAAATGGTTCCAGGAACTCTCCAGGAACATGGCTGTGAGTTCTCCGTGATGAAATGGCCGGCTCATTCCCCAGATCTCAACTAAAGCCGGACATATCACGACCGGCTTCCTCAAGCGAGCTTTTCCTTAATAAGAATAGTGTGATATTGGAACAATAAAGGACATTTGATTACGTTGGTTATAACAATGTAATATCCTATTAATAAGCAAGAACTGGTTGAGGATATTTGTTCATGCTTGAGATAGTTTTCAATTTACTGACTTGTTAATTACATTAGGGGAGAGTAGGGCAATGTGGATCACTTAATTCCAGGTGAAGATTAAAGCTACGCAATTTGAGTTAGTTTTCTCAGATTCACACCCATCCAGTACCTCAAAGCAATGGGAACAATAATCTGAAACAATCACAGTTATATACTGCAACATTGTTTTAATATTAATCTTTTTACAAATATATGCAAATTATCTACTTGGGCAAAGTGGATCATACACACAGAATAGCCTAAGAGGTACAGTGATCACAGACAAAATCAAGTTGTCCTTCATAGGATGCCAATGACGTCGAAGCTTTTGAAAGTTCAAGTTTCTTCACACATTTCTTTGAACCTTTGCCTCTCGAGCTTCTAGCTGCAGAATTGGATGATTTTTCCAGTTTCTAGCGAGCTTGTCAATATTTTGGAACGTTTCTCTTGACACTTCGTTTACGCACTTCTCCAACAGTCTTGTTAGGCAATGGTCTCACATCTTTCCTGATCCTTTTTTCCCCTTCATCAATTATCCATTTTGCCACATCCTATCACTTTAAAAACAAAAAGATTCCATGAGCAACACATTAAGCCTAACGGGCGAGAACTGAGTCGAATTATATTATCGATAAATCACTAACATACATATCTAGAAGAAATTTTGATCAAACGAGTCGTTACTGAACTGCAACTAAATGACGAAACACTGTAAATTTAACGAAAACCGCATGAAAACACATTAACTTACATAATTTACTTCGTTCGGTCTTAACACGTTCCACGATGACTTGTACTCTGTGTGCACTGACTAGGCAACACACAGCAATGTGTACGTCGTGCCTTTTATCTGAAAAAAGGGAAATATTCGGCTGATCCGCTTTGCCCTCTATATCCACTTTTCCCCACTCTCCCCTATAACTGATAGGAAATGTTGTAAACACCTGTTGCGATATTTGGTCCTCTAAGCACCATTAGAGCCTATGATGTATAATATTAGCTTGATCGCAGACAGGACTCTACTGTTATACTAATGCGATGGAAAGTCAGGTTTGCGCCTTGAAGATTTTGTGTAATTATGCTGTCTCATTCCCTGAAGGCATTGTGAAGTTCCACTGTCTTTTAAAGAAACAAGCATGTAGTAGGTAATTTTTTTCCACATGAGAACTAACTTTGCGTTATTACTACCCGACTTCCCAACAGTTTTGCCTTCTGATCTCCTTAGGCAACGAGGTATGGTCATTCACGTGGAATAACGAACTCTCTGAAATGAGGGCATTATTCGATTTAAACAACTCTCTGTACCTTCATTATATTCTTTAAGCTGCTCTTCACTCAAAAGCAAAACATAATCGCTTCGTATCTCACTTTAATGCAATCATATTGCCTTCCGGATGTTGCAATTATAATATGAGTGATGCAATTCGTATTGTACCGTATTTGACGTATGCTGTTCACCTTATACATATTATCCTGCTTTTACCAAAAATTCTCCCTAGCAGCCATTTTAGAACTAACTCTTTTTGAAATCTAAAACTAAAATAAAATACCTAAGGAAATTTAAGTATTCGGATCTGAAATTAACAGTATATTATATGTTCAAGCTGCGTATTATCTATGGTACAAACATGTATCTAAGCGATGTTATTTAAAGTCAGTTTTACTTTGGAATTATTATCATTAATGATCTATTCCTAAAAAATTAAATTTCCTTTAAAAAAAATTCACTTCTTTGGGGATAGAATGGGAATCAGTAAGTTCTTCGTTTATCTCATTTCTTGAAGTGGCATGCAATAAAAATGCTTTACCAGAAAAACAGAACAAAGAGAACGAGCAAGCGAAAACATAAACAGCGTTCTTGGCTACCACCTAATTTTAAAAAGTAATTTAGGAGAAAATGCTTCGTTGTGAAAACATTGACTTTTCTGGGAATTCTCCTCACAAAAATATTTTTGTTGGTCTAAGGTAAATGAAAACGTATACATTTTCTAATTCTCAAAACACACGTCAGAGAATGTCGGAAAGAAACACAAGATCAACAGAAGTTTTAATGAATTTTAACAAAAATTGGATATTTTTAAAAATTCTAATATTGTAATTTTGCATTTTTTAATATTTTAATAATAAAAAGATCGGAATAGTTATACTGTTTTATATTGTAGACGTAATCGATTTGCGAGGATTCAAGTTTATTGATCTTTAATATACATGCTTGCAGTAACTAGATGTTTAACTGCTACAGATGTTGGAGTTCCATACCATTCGTTGCAGACACAAGTATTCAACAAATGTCATTCGGATGCTTATTGATATTGTTAGGATCTCCAGCGTTATAGTATTATGAACGGGGCCCAAGCGCAGTTTGCGCGGTAATTATTTTTATCAAATTCAATTCATTCAAATTGTTTCGTTTGATGAGCTCGCATTTTCTCCTTTATTTATAGTTTTGTGATTGATTGATGATAAAAATTGTTGCTCAGACAACAATGTCAGGTGACTTTTCAGTTCCGGCGTGTGCTTTAAGTGAGCGCCAACAATGCTAAAACGTGCAACAACAATGCAAAACTGTTTCCGTAACGAACTCACATGTTCTCCTTTATTTATAGTTTGATTGCATTATACTGCTTTCTTTAGCAGGTAAAAAAAGACAAATGAAGGAGTGTAATATTTATGTTAGGTAGTAACAGATAGAGAGATAGAATAAAATTTGACTAAATGAATTTTATTTAAAATGGAGTCCATTTTGACACTGATAAATATTCTTCCGCTGGTGCCAGAGTGATTTCTCTCTTCCTCTCCATCAGCACCGCGATGTTCGCTTAAGTCCAATTGCCCTTTGCGTAGCTTTTCATGCTACTGTATTTCTGGAATATAAATCTAGATAAGCCCGCACTAGCGAAAATTCAAGAGAAATCGTGAGAAAACAATATATAAGTCGCACTATATGGCACGACAAATAAAAACCTCCTAGACATTCTACAATTTATTTACCAGAAATAATCCTTTAATTTCCAAAATTTCTAAATAACCATGATTAATAATGAATGATAAACTTTCTACAATTTGTCGGGTTTTCTTAGTACAGATTCAAAATGGCCATCCAGTTGTGATGCTGGTCAGCACAGTAGTTTGGAGACTTTTTCTGCGTGAATCCGTAATAAGTTAAAAAATTAAGCAAATTACTTGCTCATTAACTAGAAATGACACAGTAATAAATGCAGAACATGAATATGCCCAATCTTAATGATATTTGGTTTGGTTTGTTTGGTATTAACGTCCTTTTCAACTGCTATGGTCATTTCAGGACGGCGTTATAGGGGCCGCAAATTTTGCCTCGCAAGGGTTCTTTAACGTGCAGCCGGCAAACGACTACACGGGACCAACGGCTTTACTTCCCTTCCGAAGGAAGTGCGTGATCTCAGGATTTCCCCCTGAAAAATCCTCGTCGTCCTCGGCCGGGATCGAACCCGCGTACTCGGGCATCAGAGGCGACCACGCAACCGCTGAGCCACCGAGGCCGATCTTAATGATATCAGACAAGGAAGTTATGGGGTGTTCTTGTGCACTTGCACCAATGTTGGCTACTAATTGATCTTCTTAAAGATATCGAGATAAAAGGTTTGAATTTTAATTTAAATTTCATATATAAAATTTACCAAGTTTTCTCCATCGCCTTTTCCCACCTTATGAATTAATTCGTTTCGATACCTCGTTTATAAAGCGGCAATTTGTAATGGGAGAGATGCACACTTATTGTCAAAAGTTCATGATTTTCACCGAAATCACCCAAATGGGTGGATTTACAGTTGCGTGCACATTTGTGCCAAACGTTCATGATTTTCACCGAAAGTCACCCAAATAAGTGGATTACAATTCCATTACAATTTTGTAACATTACGCAAAACTATTTTGCAATCAAACTTAACGGCAAGCAATTGCATATAATAAATTGGATTTTCTCTGGTTGCACGCACGCATGCAGAAAAAAATTCAAAGGCAGGAATTCGTAAAGCAGAAGCCAAGTCAATTCGCGAACTACAAAATTATTTGCAAAATGAAAGTAGAAAAAATATTTAATGCTTTTCTTCCATAAATAAATTTCAAATTTTTTCACAATAATGTTCTCCTTTAATGTGTAAATTTTCACCCTAGTACAATTTTCCATCAAAAGCAGTTTTTTTTCCTTTCTAAATGCGTACAATATTTTTATGTACTTAACTCCAATGAACATTAAAAATCACTTAATTTCCATTCAGTTCAAGTAGCCTGCGGATGAACAAAGAATAATGAATATAGAAGCGAAAAACATGTTGACTCTATCTCTGTTCAAATATAACGACGTGAGCTTGGTAGAGGAATTGGAGACCCAATTTTTGTATGTTTGGAGGATATCCTCAAGGACACAACGAAGAAGGCAATGAGAACTTCTTTTTTGCTGAGATTTTGCAAGGGAAATAATTAATAGATTTTAAATATTAAATTGAAATGCTAGTAATCATAATAGCTGTGATTTCTGACAATGCTATATGCGAGATTATTTCATAAATGAGAAAATTCGCTATTACGTATGTGTTTAACATCATTGCGCCTTTTATAAGGTCGTTTTTAAAATAGTAATCTATACCACTGTCCTTTATTCGTTTTTGTTCGAGCAAAAAATTTTGATTTAGTTAAAGCTTACTTTAGAAATATGAACTCTTTTAAGTCCGTTTATTTTTTAGCTCAAAAAAGTATCATGGACCCTGTGGAATTGACTTTTTTTTCAACTTTGTTGACAGGGGCTTGCCTTCTTTCCTAAAATAAAAAGAAAGGGGAAATAAAGGAAGAGAAAAAAGAAAAGTTAATCTTCAATTTCCCTGGGCTTTTTATTTTTTCTGCCATAAAGAGCCAACGAGGAGAAGCAAATGTTCAGAGGTCGAATCTCCCATCTCAGATGATACGAGATTAAGCTCTTTCCTTTATGTCTTCGTCGCTTTTTTTGGTAATGTGATAAAATAGGAATTATCGGAGTAAGTCGGTAGGAGGCTCGAGGTCTCTTTCTATTGGTTCTGAAACTCCCGCGAGATCTCATCCATTGCCAGAAGACCAATAAGAAGGCCGCCGTCTTGTTAGCAGAGTGCGCACTTCGATTTACGTTGACTTGCTTTTTTTTCCTTTTTCGACTCTTACTCTCTCTTTACTTATCTCAGTGTATGTGCTGCGTGTGTGTGTGTGTGTGTGTGTGTGCGTGTATGTCTGCATGTGCGTGTGTTTGTGTCTGTGTCTGTGAAGTGTTAATGCTTATTTTATCACGACGCCGTTTCTGAGGTTTTCCTCCCATTTCCTTCTACCCTTTAAATCTATTGGTTTTTAGCATTTGCTCCGTAATAACACACCTATTAAGATCTTATCATTGCCGCTATAAGAAGACGTAAAACCCACATTTGAAAAGTATTTTGAAATGGCATGAACGGATTTAGAAGTAATTAAATTACCTTTAATTTATATATAATAAACAAAATGTAAAGAATAGTAATATTTATAAATGAAAAAGTCATGTTGTCTTGCTAGAATTTGCCCGCAATTAGTCAGGGTAATAACTCCTAATAAGAATGATTCTCTTAAAGCTAAAGACCAAACATAATTTAAGTCGCATTAGCTTCTCCCGTGTACATTCTTTTATAAAGTACCCTGCATATACAGAGATTGGACAAAATAATGGAAATATGTCGTAAAGTAAGGAAAACCTTTATTGACATAATATAGGGTATGCAATGCAGCCCTGGGAATTCGCTTAGGAATGGAAGCATGCATATCGTGGATGGTGGTTAATAAAATTAAGATTAAGATTTTACATCATTTGCCAAGTAAAAGGGGCTGAAGTTCTTGGGTATGCAGGAGGATATCGAATCCTAACTTTTTTTTCTAAAGTAGACCAGAATGAGTGTGACATGTTAGTCTTAAATAAAAAAAATAGGCCAGAAACTGTAGACAATAGGCTATTAAGACAGAAAATAATACAGACAATAGAAGCTACTACTGCACAAAAGAAATTTTTAATGACTCGTATGTACATTTCAGAGAGTGAGGAAGGTTATTCTGATAAGGCTTTACGAGGGGCAGTCAAAAAGTTCCCGAAATGACGGTATGGCACTCTAATGGTAGGATATACGGCAACGCTTACCTAATCTCCTTCAAAGTAACGCACTCTTGCTCCATTGAATCTGCTATTCATGAAAACATCGGTGGAAGGCTTCTTGTTGAATCTTCCGAGCTCTGCCGCCGCATTCGACTTGATGTCCTCCATGGTTGCGAAACGTGTCCTCTTGAGGGCCATTTTCATAGTCGAGAACGGCGAAAAGTCACTAGGAGCGAGATCCGGAGAGTACGGTGGCTGAGGGATGACAGGAATGTTTTTTGCGAGCTATATGTGGCTCTGTGCGTTGTCTTGATGCAGAAACCACTGTCCCTGCCACTTGTCAGTGCAACATCTCCGTAAATTTGCTGCAGGACCGATAGCGTGAGTTCCAATTTGCACATGAACGTGATGTTCGTACGGTGTTCGATTTACGACTTGGCGAACACGCACGTCTACTTTAAACGGAACAGTAACAAAACGGCCCAGTGAAATCTGTCAAGCCTTATTCCGCCTGCCCGCTGAGATACTGTTTTCCATTCCACAAAAGCGGGATCGCTCTCTTATCGCTCGTTTGCCGTTGTTGTTGAGGAATTTCGAGAACCTTTTAACTGCCTCTTGTCTGATGTTCGAATATTAAATTGATTCTTGAATTGATTCTAATTGGAAGTTTCTGATTGATTCTAATTGATATTCTAAGCTTATTGAATTTGCTAAGGATCATGGAGCAGAGACTTAAATAAGAATTGCTTAGAACCTATTGGTCAGTACAAACATTCGTTATAATAACATGGTTGTAATAACAACTTCCGTGCTCAGTGCAAACATTTAACGAGACAGTGTTAATGATATACAGGCAATTAATCATTTCAAGTGATGAAGAATACGACAGTCGCGAAGGCGCAGTTCCTAATTTTATTTAATTATGTGAAATGATATTCAACTAATGTGCCTAAATTTTTCTAATGAATTTTGAATAAAAGAATTGCTTAATGTAGTCCACTAAATGGAACCTTCGATCATTAAAGTAGGATGTGATAAAATAATTTTATGGTTTGTTTAAGGATTTAACAAGATAATTGGCCCCAGGATACATCAGCAGAATTCCTTGGATAGATCAAAAAAGTCAACAAATTACGTATGACTTCATCCGAAAGTCAAAGGTAAATCTTCTTAAACTGACTTCACTGCAGTTCTATTTGATCTTTAAAGTTGAATCGTATAACGAAGTTAAGAGTGTAGATAAAATGCCCAATGGGATTCCATCTCATACAAATTTGATCGATTTGGTGGTAAACATTGACTCTTCATGTCTAAAAGTCATTGACCTGACCTCCAGGAAAAGTCTTTAAATTCAGTATAGAAAATATGTAAAATGTAATAGACATATTAAGGCCTTTATGAGGTAAACGCCAATGCCCTCTGCCTTGATTTTTGCTGGCATTGTCTGGTTTCTATTCATCATGGATATTCTTACATAATAAAAAATAAGCGAAACCACTTTTCCACATACATAATACAATTAATTAACGACTCTGTCAACGAAATGCGTGTACAAGTCATTAAATATTGTACATGTGGAATAGTGGTTTCTCTTTTCTGTTTGTTTTGTATCCTGTTCTCCACTGTTTCTGGCATATTATTATTATTATTATTATTATTATTATTATTATTATTATGGGCAGTCTTCTCAGGAACGAATACAAATTAATTTATAGTTCCTGAATGCTCTGAATTAATCTGCTCCGTATCCTTGTCAAATCTAATTTAGATATATTAAAAATCGCTACGTCAGATAATTCCGAGTAAGCATTTCCAGTTATATGCCAGAATATGAGTAGTTGGAAATAACCATACACTTGAAGACAGATTATACCTAGACGCTGAAGAAGTTGGCTTGGCCAACGAAATGTACATACGTCGTTTATCCGTTTTAAACCCCTTGTGGAAAAGTGTATTCATTTTTATGTGTTTAGTTTTAGACATACTTATCTATTCAAAGAAAAGATAATAATAAACTGAAGATTTACTTCAAACAAATCGTAAATACAAAGGAGAAAAGGAAAGGAAAAATTCCGCGACCTGGACAAAACCAGGGACTAAGCCTATCGCTATCACCGCTCTAACCAATTGAGTTATTGCAGACAATGACCCGGCATGCTGTTACAATGTGCCCAAATGTACTTCCTTGAAATCACAATTCGCGGAATTTTTCCTTCCCTTTTCTGTTTTGTATTTACCATACTTACCTATGTAGCCAGAAGTATCCGAACACCGCTTCGAAATGCGATATCTACTGATTTACATAACAACTAGATATAAACAGCAATTTCTTCAGTGTTAGACAGGCATTTAGCTAGCGAATATAATACAACGATTTGTTCCGAAGAGCTTGGTGGCACTATCATTGGATGCTACATGTACAACATGCAACATGTGTCCGAGCAATTCCTGTCCGAGTCTCGTTCCACTGTCAGTGATATAATCGTAAAATGGAAACGTCATGGAACAACAACAGCCCAAAATGGGACAGGTAGACTATAGATAATGACAGACAGGGACCACCGAACGCTGAATCGCGTAAGGGCCGGTTTCCATTTAGCGTCGGTTCGGCGTAGGTTAGGCGTCTGCGTCCTTTTTTGGAATTTTTGAAAAACGCATTCGTTTTCCAATTAGCGTCTGTTAAGCGTCGGCGTCGGCGTCGGTCACGCGTCGTTTCAAGATCTGACATGGCTAGATTTTTAGGCGTCTTTTTGATCTAGCCAATCAGGTGCGATCTACTTCGCTATGGATTCTGGGTAGTTGTCTTCGCCGATTCAGATGGAGAATCATGGCTGCCTTAGCTGCTGTTAGCTGACACGGGTTCTCGCGACTTTTCCCTCGTTAATTAATTAATAAACAGGTTATAAAAATTTCGTGAATCATTTATTTATTAAGTAAAAATGATATAGTAATAAATTCAAAGCGTGAACATGACCGGAGTGGTTGATATCTTCTTTTTCCATCACCTTGAGAGAGCGACAATTGTTTGCAGCGACTCGACCAATCAGATCAGACCAGATTCAACTTACGGTTGAAAGTCGCTAAATGGAAAACGACCGCGCTCGCGTGTTAATCAGGGCGCGTCTCACAGGCGACGATTGCAAAAAAGGACGTCGAAGCAAAAAGGATGTCGATGCTGAACCGACGCTAAATGGAAACCAGCCTTTATGCGGACATTGCCCCAGCTCACAAAAGGAAGCGCCTGCAAGAATGGTTTCATGAAATGGATGTTGAAAAAATTGCCTGGCTCGCTCAGAGTCCGGACCTAAATGTAATCGAAACTCGTTGGGATGATTTGGAACGCCGATTGCGGGCCAGACCGAATCGAACAACAACTACTGCTGACCTCGCCAACGCACTTACGGAGGAGTGGAACGCAGTTCCTGCAGAAAACGAGAGGAGATCCAACGAATTTATGCGCATGTGTCCGGGTACTTCTGGCAATATAGGATATGTTGGTCGATAGTTCTCATAGAGTTTCGGGCAGTTGTCTTGCGCTCCGTTACTTAGAATACGTTATGTACAGCCGACATATGGCGTTGTTAAATAGCGAAAGAATGGAGCTGCTTATTGTTTTACAGTGTCTGTTTGCCCGTTTGTCTGCTCCTCCCAAATTTTCTACATTTTTATAAAAATGGGCATGTACTACTTCACTATTTACTTTGGTTATGACTGGCCCAGCGAGGTCAGAATAATGAGGGTGGGTGTTAGAGGAGACTATTTGGTCTATAGGTATGTAAAGGAGTGAAATTCGGTATGCAGATTCCTCTAGGCAAGATCTACATTACTATGAAGTTTGAGCCAAATTATCCCAGTGGGGTCGGAGTTGTGGGGTGTAACGGTCGCATGATCTTTAGAACTATTAACGTTTTGAAATGGCAACATGTAGCATGTGATATGTCATTCGATAGGAAATGAGAAAAAAAAGAAGATAGCACACTTTTACATTTTCTAAAATAAAAATCATGAAAACCATGATTTTTTCTTGAAAATCAATTTTTCATTAAAAATGTGAGTTATAATGTGAGGATAAAGGGGGGGAGGACCCAGATGAATTCAGGGCTTCCGCTACTTTCCT
This sequence comes from Rhysida immarginata, assembly GCA_023313115.1. Classification (NCBI taxonomy): domain Eukaryota; kingdom Metazoa; phylum Arthropoda; class Chilopoda; order Scolopendromorpha; family Scolopendridae; genus Rhysida; species Rhysida immarginata. The sequence goes on along the minus strand of JAHWFO010055510.1, from coordinate 1,860,411 downwards.
ATACAATTCTTGGGGAGGAGCGTTTAGTTTCTTGTTTTATTTGAAGATTTTGATAACTGTTGACTGTGGCACTCTCTTTGAAGATGTCGTGAAATTGCCCTCCGCTTGTTTGGTTTTCCTCTACTACCAGGGCCTCATATTGCCGGACTACCCCATTGCATCATTTTGGGGTAGGTCTGTTTTAAGACCGCGGTTCTGGTTTCTTTCAGATTGTATCTGTGCATGTGTAGCCGTGGATTTTTCCCATAGCAATGTTTATTGGATATCGCTTGTTGATAGAGAAAATCCGAGAGATTTACAGCGTGTGCATACCCCTCCTACCATTATTCCATTTCCGCGATACTGTTTGCAAAAGATCGTGATATTTAATGCCAGATAGATTACATTGTGAAAGATCACGTCCCCGCTTCTGCGCCACCGAATAATCCACTAAACTGTATAGCCTTATCTATTTCAAATTATAAATAAATATTATACGCAAAACATTATATGGAGACTTTTCAGCATTAACTCTGCTGTCCGAAATCTTGATTTCGTGTTTCTAGAAGAAAAAGAAAATGGAAGTCTGTTCATTCGCTGATTTAGCTAACATTCTAATGGATTCAAGAAAAACACTTGACAGCGTTTCATATTACAATAAAATCATCGCCTTGCGTCTTTAAAATATATGCTTTAATAATTTCTTTTTCAGGGAAACAAGCGTTCAGAAATTAATATCCCCAGCTCTTCGTGATAGCTGACGTTGCATTTTTCTCTTTTGAGGTGAATCGTCGGCGGTTCCCCGAGTGGCGAAACAGGAAAGCAGTGTCGCCTGGGGTCTCAGTCGGGGAGCCATTTGTCGAGCTGAGTGAAGAAGAAGAAAGACAAGAGAGCGAGCTAGAGAGAAGGAATAAGAAGAATGACGGAATTTCGCTCCAGTCTCGTCATTTTTCAAAAGGGGGGGGGGGCTAAGAAAGGAGAATATAAAAAAAAGAAAGAAAATGGGCGACGCAGAATGGATGGCGCCATGAGCAACTTTTGCCTCTTCCTCCTCCGGCCAAATGACATTTGGTCGCGTGCTAGGTAATGTCGCTCTCTCATTGGCCCGATCCCATCTAGAGCCACTTTGGCAGGATGAACATTTAAATAAAAATGCTTGCTCCCCTTTAATTTCCTCTTTAATCTAACACAGGCGGTGGTATTAGTTTTGCTGTTATAACCGTTAAATGGTTCCCAGAAATATTTTTTGAAGTTTTTACAGAACTGAGAATATTGCCTTTCCTCTGATGCGAATTTATCGTCATGATTAGTGAATTCGCTGGGATTTAAATTACTAGGAAATCAAAATTAAATTTCTGAAGTTGATAGACTCACTAGAGGTAGCTTGCAGTAGGCTACGGTATATCAGATTACATGATTATATTTCAGGTTTATTTTAGCTAATAAGATTTGTTTAAAATGAATCTGCAACAACGGCCATCATAAATATTTCCTTTTCATAAACAGATTCGCCAATTACACCTGATAGCAACGAAAATGTCACGATATCGAAGGTGCTATTCTTGATGACTTTTACATATGATCAGAATATGGTTTTAAATAAATATACCTAGGGAAAATTAAATACTTTAAAACATTGCGAAATATTGCGTCATATCTAACCTAACAAAATTAAAAAATAGCCTAAATTTACCTGAATTGCAGATTAGAAGGAAAGAATTAAAATTAAAAACCCTTTATAAAATCTTTAATAACATGAGTAATCTTAGAAATTTCCTAGAGTCTCCAAACCATATCACCAATAGAATCGATAATAAAAATAAGATCAAAAAAATAGCTTGTAGATGTAAGTTTTTTGCAAAGTCTTTTATTCCGGACACAAGTAATTTATGGAATTTACTGCCAAATGATATTGTCATGGCAAGTAGTTATAATAGTTTTAATCAAGTTAAAACAACTTCGTCAAACAAAAACTTGTAATTATCACGATACTACAAAATAGGAATCGAGTTGTCATGTAAATTGTTACTGGATATGTACTTAATTGTTTTGTTACCCTGTACATTATATTTAACAAATAAATAAAAATAAATAAATATCATTTCAGCCCTTATAGACATTTCGAAGCTATGATTTTATTTTTTGGCTTAATGCAATTGCACCATTTCATTATAATAAAATAGAATTCGCAATTCGCAGAACATAGGGAAATGTGACTTCGAGATGAACGAATGCGACTTTTCAATTCTTTATTAGGGACAGATGAATTTTAAGCCATTCTCTTTGGCGTATATCGACAGATATCAGGAAATGAATGGAATAGGTATCCAAAAAGCTGGCATATTGCTTTTCTGTAACTTATGTTAAAGGTAAACTCCACGGAAAAAATCGACTTCATTTTTTTGTATCATAACATTATGCCAGGTTAATAGAGTATATATCATTCAAAATTTTTCGATTTTATTAAGAAAAATGCCTCGGAAAATTGAAAATTTGCGTGGGATCTTTCATTTCCTTCTCCAGAGAGCACGACGGAACAAAGCTTCATTTCCTGCCTCGAGAACCTCGGGGAATTTCGTCGCCGAGATTCTAGTCGTTTTCAACGATGCTACATGTCGTTAAGATTTTGCTAACCTGTTTTATGTCGGAATGCCTTCAATTTGTTCTCTGTTTGGATGTGTAAATAGACAGTCGTATAGAAATTTCACGTTCCATAGATTTCCACAATCAGAAGCGATTAAAAAACAGTGGATTAGTTTTTGACAGCGAGGGAACTGCTATCCAAATCCAAACAGCTCATTTTGAAGCGTCTTGCTTTGTCTACGCATCCGCCGTTATAAATTCAGTATCAATTCAAAGAAGAAATTCGCTGAAACTAGATCACGTATAAGGCGGAACTATAGATGCTCTTCCAACTCTAAACGGGCCTGGCGACAGCATTTGTTAAACGCCGAAGGAAAGAGATAGGCATATCTGCTGTGTAAGCCACACCAGGGCCGCCGCCAGGGGGGGACAAACGGGACTCTAGTCCGGGGCCCCAACGGAAGGGGGGCCTCGTCAGCCACGCTTGATCAGGCACGAGGCAGAGCCCAGAGGGGCCCACACGTAACCAGTTGTCAGGGGCCCAAACATTTCTGGCGGCGGGCCTGGGCACACCCCGCCGTAATGTGCACACGCCGACACGGCAAGCAGAAGATTTCGTTTCACGGTTTAATACATAGGGATGTATATCGCAGAAGTTTCCGTAGCATTTAATTCTGCTAACAGCCCTTATACATCGCTGTCACTGTTATCAAAATCGCTATCGTCACTATCGGTCTTGTTTTCATATTCGCAGTCCATTGTAGGCCTAGACCACTACGATGCCCTCACCAGGGAAGCGGGAGAACTGATAGCGATGCCTGCACTGCTCTGACAATTTACTGATAGCGGCGCCTGCGATAGCGTCCAATATATGACGTCACGATTTCGAAACTCCTTCGCACCTCTCGGCAACTTCTGACGTCACAGGTGCCGAAACGTGGCATCAGTGTCGATCGGGGGGGGGGGGGGGGATGAAAGTTTTTTTTAATATATTTTATCAATTTTGAGTTCGAATTGAAATTTTTTATACATGCTACGTTATTATTGAGACCTTCATTTTTCATTTTAATCAAAGTTGTTTTGAGTGTGGAGTTTACCTTTTAGTAAAATTCTAATTTATAGGTAGAATTTGAATATTTTCGTATTCTTTAAAGTTTAGCAATATTGTCGTCTACGGCGAACAGCTCGACACTACCATCGAAAAAAATTTCGTTCTCTTCAACGAATATTCAGCAGTCACGCATTATATAAATTGTAAAGAGGTCCTTTTTTTAAAAAAAAAATTATGTGTTGACAGGTTCAAAATTTGCTTTATACGTGAACATTTAACAGAAATAATGGTAACCAGTTCTTAAATGCAACAATTTAAATTTATTCTACACGCGTTTCGGTATTTCACAATAGGCCTAATATTATTTAGTCATTTTAACTGTAGGCCTAACATAAATTAGCCATTTTTAACTATAAGCATAACATAAATTAGCCATTTTTCACAATAGGCCTAACAATATTTAGTCATTTTAACTGTAGGCCTAACATAAATTAGCCATTTTTAACAATAGGCCTAACATTAATTAGCCATTTTTAACAATAAGCCTAAGATTAATTAGCCATTTTGAACTATAGGCCTAACTTTAATTAGCCATTTTTAACTATAAGCCTCACATTAATCAGCCATTTTTAACAACAGGCCTAACATAATTTAGTCATTTTAACTATAGGCCTAACGTTATTTAGCCATTTTTAACCATAGCCCTAACATTAATTAACACATTTAACAATAGGCCTAACAGCACTGAATTTTAAAATGAAATGAGCACGTGCATCAAGAAAGCTTCATAACGGGCACGTGCTCCAGGCTGCCATCAATAATGCTTAAATGATAAACAAAAAGTAACACTATATTCACTTATGACTCGTCGGTAGGATTCGATTGATATATTACATGCCCTAAGTTCATATTCTTAACATTAGTGCACGTGCTTCAAGGGGTCCACGAGAGCTCATCAAAAGTTGGCTGGCCAGGCACATAAAAGTACTGATCATGCTTGTATTCTTATATATAGCTTTAGCTAAAGCTCGTAATAAGGGGTCATTGAAGTACTTTTGGGGGGTCATTTTCTCGGACGTAGCATTTCGAAAATCGAAAAGAATGTCATATTCGTCTTGTGCTCGTCATTCCCGTTCGAATGACATATTACATGCCTTATATTACCAATAAAAAAATTTAATGGTGGGGTTTGGGTCTCAATAGTCACGTGACTGTTAGACCGATTTCGACGACAAACTAATCAGGTGAGCTCAGGAAGGGTCTCTATCGAACAGCGAAAAAAGAACTTGAAAAAGTTAAAGCATTCTCGAGAAATCGTCGGACATACAGACGGACGGACGGACAGACAGACAGACACACAAACAGAGCGAAACCAATATATGCTTTTCAGCATATAATAAAGTGAGAATTAAATAATTTTCACTAGTTTCTTAGTTTCCGATTAAAAGGCGATTCGCTAACCCCTAAAGAGTTAAGTAAACAAATATACGAAACTTACAGGAAATCAAATTTTTGGTTCCACTTTGTTTGACAGTTGCATATTTCAAAGATAGGTTTAAAGATCATTACCAGATTCAGTTTTCCAGAAAATAGTATTCTCGAAGTTTGTCTGGCCACTGATCAACTACAAATTCCATTATTGAAATTTTATTTCCTAATGGAATTTTCTCTTCATCCACTTAGATATGCAGTGTTTAAATGCAAACACAGAATGGATTTTCTATCAGAAAGGTCGCTCTCTAATAAACTTTCAGTGGCAGTGAATTGAACTGAGAAGACAATTCAAATATTCATGATTACATAAAGAGGGATCAAAATGTTATTTCTGTTGACTCGAGGAGAAAACTGATTCGAATTCCATTATCTGTTCCAACGTTCAATGCCACCGACTCTGTAAAATCGCATTAGATTGCCCGCAGTTTTTGACGTGAAGTTGAACACCAGTCTCATTTACAAATGTTTCGTTTGAAAGGATGAAACGAATTCATGAGAATCGCACTTTTATGAATGAGTAAATATCACTTTTCAGCTTCCATTATAATAGAACACCTATATTAAAATAAACTTTAAATTATTGTTTGATTTTGAAATGTTTCCATGAATATTATCGAATTATTCTGTTCGTTTACTATTCAGGGTGTGTAAATTTCATTATGGAAATGGTAAAAGAATGTGATATCTCAACTTCTTTGAATATTATGTGCTAATGAGAAATTCTTTCTTCTTTGTGTTTTGTTTACATAAAGAAATTGACAATCGGTTTGACGATTCTTGTGGAAACATCAGCATTGTCTGAATTTCATGCTTTAGAAATTAAATTAGAAGGAATATTTCAAGTCAACTTTCAATTTCGAGTTTAATATTGTACAGCTACTAAAAAAACGCATCTCAGGCTTCCTGAGAGAACCGGCTGTACTAAATCATCCCAATCAAACGACGAAAAAAATCCTTTACCTACACAATTCCTGCTTCATTTTTCATAGCGGATTATAAAAATAAATTCACTCTTTAAAGCACACCTCTTCAGTACTCTTCTATTGAACTCGCCACTTTCTGTTTGCCCTTTCTCTCGCATTTCCCCTCCACAAGGACACTGTACAATCATTGGAACAGATCATTCATCCTCATTAATTTCACATATCTCAAAGATATCTTAAAACCGAAATAATTTCTCTTTTTTCCTGAATTTGAGTTGTTGTATTTTTCTTCGAATGTTTCCGATATTTAATTATTGTCTACTTTCAGCATATAATCTGTCCAATCGTTTCATTAAATCCATTTGTAAAGCCTTAAACTCTGTTCTGAATTCCTGTTGATCCTCTTCGATGTGAACTTTGTTTTACCTTCAATGCTTAAATGCAAAACAGGCTAATAATAGAAGGGTTCCAATAAAAATTTAAATAGTAATGAGCTACCGAGAAGACATTTTAAATATTCATGATGACAGAAAGAGAGACCAAAATATTTATGAAAATCAAGATTGTGGTTTCTATGTACTTTATTAAACACAAAATTAAATTCAGTTTCATGAACTACGCTATCTGTGCGTGTGTTTTCGACATTTTATTAGTGAAAGAGAAAGGTTTATATTTGTGTTTTAAAATATCTCTGCTTAGTTTACAATTAACAGCTTCAAATACGGAATACCGGTTATTTATTTGTTGTCGTTGGTGTATGAGCATATAAAATAAATCGCTTATACATGTATTAAGTACCTGAAAGATGGAGCTACTTCTTGCATTTGCCATGTCTGTCTACCTATCTCCTATGATATTCTTTGACCTTAGAAAAGTGAAATTGGGTATAGAGACTCTGCGAGACAGGACCTATATTATCGTTACGATTGGGCCAGATTGGTTTATTGGAATCGGAGTTAAAAGGAACGGTCCGTTTCATATGGTAATCATCAACTTCATTGGGTAGAAAGTTATTGTACCATTAAATTTTTTACATAATATGATTCCATTTTATAGGTTCCTACAAACATGCACCAAATGATCAAAGGAATGTAATTGATATTTATTTTTAGGGGAGAAAAAGCCAAATAATACGTATCCTACTAAATCAGAGCGTGCATTTTTGTCTTGTAGTCAAAACCATTCGATCGCAGCTGGAAGTCTGTCGTAAGTGTACTGTTACTGCCAACCTACACTTATCTTTGTCAGGTGTAACGCGTTCTTTGTTTCATTTGAACAACTCTTATAGAAAACAAGAAATTGGAAGAAAAGAAACCACTATTCCACATAAATGAATTTTATAATACAAAAATTCATATGTACAATACCGATCACGAAATATTCCACACCTCACTTGCACGGAGAGAATGATCGATTAACTCTTTCTGTTTTATTTCTCTAATAGCTAAAGCTCTGATGTTTCTAGAAACAGATTAACCTATTTTTGAGATAGGGAGGAAGGTACTACTACGAAAAGTCGGAGCCACTTTGTAAAGGGGTGTTTGGTGAATATTCTGGTGATTGAAAACTTTCTTCAATGAGGTTGCATCATAAAATTAATTTCGAAATTAATACACCTTTAAATAGATTGTATAAATAACAGTAAGTTAAAAAAATCATTTGGAAAATGATAGTTTTAAATCCGCATGCCGATTAAAGGAACGACATTGTCACTCATTTTAACCAAGAGGTGTTTGTATACAGGGTGTACGTTTCACAAATTTAAGGATATGTAGAGGATGATGTGGTGAACGTTTTTTATTAATAAACCCATAGTCCCAAACGAAAAGCGACGGAGCCACAGCTTGTTTGATGTCCTGATTTGTCAAGCATTGAACTAGGCACGTTTACTACGATGTCCCCTGTCATTGCATCTTGTAGGCCTTATGCAGACTGTCAGCTCGCAGGCTATTTTCAAATGGTATCGTCCGGATGCACAGCACATTCTCCAATCACATAATCTTGCTTATCAGATTGGTACGAAATTCCCGTTGTTAGTTTGGTAGTTTGGTATTCAAATTGGCATTCAACATTTGTAAATTGTTGTTGTTTATTGTAATTTATTGTTCCTTTTCCTTTATTGCTTTTTCGAAAGCTTTAAAAATTAAAATTAAAAAAAATTACGTTATGCGGCCAATTTACATGACTGGCAAACTTACCCGCCTTTACCCTACCTTTCAGCAAAAGTGCTGCACCTGACCAATCATACAACGGTCGCTGAACGGTTCCATTAGAAATACGTTCGCGCGTTAGGTTTCACGCTCGAAATTCCAATGCAGTGACAACACAGTAATTCAGACAGTCATTCCACGGCTTGACGCAAACCAGAGCATCAAACATGCTGTGGCTCCATCGTTTTTCGTTTGGGACTATGGGTTTATTAATAAAAAACGTTCACCACATAATCCTCTACATATCCTTAAATTTGTGAAACGTCGTCCATTTACACCCCATATATGCTAGCGTCTTGCTTTGTGGGACGTGGACAATTTGAAACTCTCTACTATCTTATGAATTAAATTTCTTACAGTTCTCTATGAAACGAAAAAAGTGAATACGCTATTTAAAACTCGACTTTAAAATCGTTATCCTATCGCTTGGATACAGAAGCTATTGTTTTCCAAATCTTAAAACGCGGACAACTGAATAAGTTCTAGGAGTGAGCAATCAATAATATTTCCGCTAGCGCAAAATTGAGATGGAGAATATTTCGTGATCGGTATAGTACATTTTTGAGCTCTCTGTCTCCTTCATTAGTGAGAAACAACAACTAACATACCACTATGCAGGGTGTCCGAAAAGTCTAGGACTAAGATGTATATCACAGTCCAGAGGCGATGCATTAGATAGAAAAAAAACGTCTTATAGCAAGTGGATCGGGGGCTTTCCATTTCCGACCTCAAAAGTGACCTTCAAGGTCATTCAAACCGTAACTTTTTCCCTATCAGAGATAGAAGAAAATTTCCAGTAACGAACTTGTAGAGCACCTCAAAATTAGTCTAAATCCATGTTTACTTTAACTGATTCATAGGAAAATTGTGGGAGATAAATGAGGATGAAGATTGGCATGCTACTCGTCGTCCCTCCCCTCCGCCCTCACACAAGAGTAGCTCCATTTCTCACGCGAAACTGTAAGTTATTTAAAGTTAGTTTGCATGTAGTTTCTTTATGGTCTTCATAAATTGTGCCGTCAGGCCTTTTTCGTTGCTCTTCATACGACCTGAGTGTTGCTGCCACTTACTGTTCTGTATTAGTTTCATCACAGTTTCGTCAAAGTCGTTGAACTCCAATTCCAGTGTTTATTTGTTTTACGTACCTGCGTCGCATCGATGTCTCGACCCGTGTACCTGTAACAGAAGAGACTTATTACGTTTTAATTTATTGTTTTTCATCGAAGTCCGACTAAGAACGTTACATATCTTTTGTTCGTTTCTGTTCGAGCTGTGCTTCAGCATTCGCCAACGAGGGTGACAACATTTGTTGCGTGTTTCTGATTGCATCACCATTTGATTTTACTTAAGAACTGACGCACAATTACCTGTAACACGATGACGCAGTATCCACTACATGAGATGGTCGACATGGTCTTCTGCTATGGTGCAAGTAATGAGAGCATTGCTGATGCAAAAGGACTGTATGCAGAGCGATTTCCGACTCGACGCCATCCTCACTACAGAATACTCCAGCACATCATCAATAGATTCCATACCACAGGATCTGTTCAGCAGCTACCTCGAGAAGGTCGTCCGAGGACTGCAACATATGATGATGCCAGGCTTATGGTCTTAGCAGCAGTCGCAGCTAATCCTCATACAAGTGTCCGAGCAATTGCACATGGTCTGGATATTAGCAAATCTTCCGTGTGGGACATTCCCTCGACACAAAACTTCCACCCATACCATATTCATTGTCCCCAAGCTCTGGAATTACGAGACTATGGTTCACGTGCAGAGTTTTGCGACTGGCTGCTCTGTCAAATTGATGACGATCCACAGTTCGTAGGCAAGATTCTGTGGTGTGATGAGGCCCAATTTTTACGAAATGGTACTGTTGATAAGCGTAATCTGCACTACTGGGCAGAGGAAAATCCTAGGCGGCTGAGACCAACATCACACCAAGTGAACTGGAAAATGAATTTTTGGTGTGGTATTTATGGGACACAAGTCATAGGTCCTGTTTTTTTATGAAGGTATCCCAACTGGTTAGGCGCTGTTTTTTATGAAGGTATTTATGGTGTGGTGGAAGAGTTTCTAGATAATTTGCCATTGGCAGACCGTCCAGGACTATGGTACCAGCAAGACGGTGCACCGCCACACTTTGCAAGAACAGCAAGGGAATGTTTGGAGAAATGTTTCCGAAAAGATGGATTGGCAGAAACGGTCCAGTTTCGTGGCCACCTGGGTCACCGGATCTTACACCCTTAGATTTCTTCCTATGGGGGGTATACAGGGTGATTTACATCGAATGTAAAATACTTAAAGGAGGTATTATAGAGGTTAAGATAAAAACAAAACGTCCTATGAACATGGGTTCAAATATGAACGATAACTGAGATATGAACAGAAATAAAAATGCCGCCACCAAGATCAACAAGTTAATAACTCAGATTCTGTAAAGCCTAGATTATTGAAATTTGGAAGAGTAACAGAGTACATAAGTCTGTGTATACCTTTAAACTTTGAACTAATTCTAACAAGAAGTTTCCAAGTTACTCATTCAAAATCATAATACATGTTCACTTCTGAGTACTAACTAGCACTTGTCACAATTTTAACTGTGTAACTGGGAAACGTCTCGTTGGAAATCAATCAAATTTTAACGGTATACACAGTCTTATGTACCTTGTTATTCCCCCAAATTGCATTAATCTAGGCTTTACAGAACCTGAGTTATTAACTTGATGATCTTGGTGGCGGCATTTTTATTTCTGTTCATATCTCAGTTATCGTTCATATTTGAACCCATGTTCATAGGACGTTTTGTGTTTATCTTAACCTCTATAATACCCCCTTTAAGTATTTTACATTCGATGTAAATCACCCTGTATAAAGGAAAGGTTTATGCCACGGAACCCAGGACACAACGTGAACTTCAAGGACGAATTGAAGTGGCCATTAGGCAAATTCCTGTCATAACAATGACATATCACCTATCGTGCACAGTTATGCCTTGCATCCGAAGACCAACATTTTGAACATACTTTAAAATAACCTACGTTCAATTTTGGAACTTAGGATTAAATTACATGTAGTATTCAGCCCTTTTGAGTTTAGAAATAAAAAGCTCACTAATTGATTTGTCTGTGACTTCTCAACACAATGGTGGGAGGGTAGCATACCAATCTTTATCCTCATTTATCTCACACAATTTTCCTATGAATCAGTTAAAGTAAACATGGATTTAAACTAATTTTGGGGTGCTCTTTTGTTCGATCTAATGCATCGCCTCTGGACTGTGATACACATCATAGACTTTTCGGACACCCTGTATATATATGGGTAAGAATTCCTGAAGTGGACCCCTCAAGAACAAACATGTCGTGAAATTTAAAACTTTTATTATAATTTAGTAGCACTTAATGGAGTATTAAAATTCCTAAAATTTTTTTGAAAAATTTCCATTTGTTAAAAAGTTATAAACAAGTACATTTTTTGGTACTTTTTGTTTAAAAAGTCATATCTCAAGTTAAGTTGTTCAAATCTCTTTGAAATTTTAAAGATAACAACAAGTGAAAAGTACATATTTCATAACAGAACATAAAAGAATGAAAAAATAATTTTTGTCTAAAAAAAAAAATAAATTTTTAATAAAAAATTTGAATATTTTTAAATGTTTTCAATCGATTTCAACAATTTTGAAAATATTTGCTTTTTCCGACGGTACTCGTTCTCAGTACAAATTCGAATTCTATATTTTTAAAAAAATGATTTCGCCCATTCGCATACATCTTTCGGTGAAGTAATTGGTCATCTATTAACACGCTGCGTAACTGCGTGCATGTGTTTCGACAGTACCTCCGAGGCAATCCAAGACCCTTTAACATGCGAAGTCGCGAAAAGGTTCCACTCAGCTTCTACATCATGATCTTCGTTATGATAAAGTAAATTGATTCGCTAACTGTAGTTGACTATCTGATTAGGATAAACTCTATTCCAACAGTCCTTAACTGTTAATTTACCAATATCATCGGCTTTTCTACTTAAACAAAAAAGCAAACTGCGATAAAAGCAAGCAAGGGAATTTCTAAATATTAAACTTCTCCAAAGTAAACGAAATTTGTGTTTGCTCTAGCTATAAGCTGCGCGCAGAAAAACTAAACATCTTCGAAAGTTTCCGAAAGAGGAGGTGGGCTGAGGAATGATAATGGTGGTAGTGATAATGAAAAGTGGGGGGGCCGTTATTCCTTTCAAACCCCTGTGGATATCATCGACTAGAGATAGGAGGATGGTGAGATAGAGGGGAGAAGTAAAGTTGTGGTGTGTGCGTGAAACAACTTTTGCCAATGGGTTCCTCATCTCCAACTGTTAACGTTTAACGCACTGGCGTTGTTATCGGAAGCGCTGGGCCGAGTCGAATGCCCGCATCGCTTCCTGAGGAGCTGCGGGTGGCGAGTGATTCGCAGCACCGACAAGCGACGACACCCAGAAACAGAGAGGCTTGGCTAAGGGTAAATGGATGGAGCAAAAGGGGAAAAGAGAGGGATGGGGAAAAAGGGAGTTGAAAAAGCCGCCCAGAGAGCCATGTATGAAGGGTTGTCGGTCTTGAGAGAGTAGTGCAACTGCTTTTCTATTGGACAGGCCCAAGTCCCTTCTCGATTCTTTGCGCTCTGCTTTTCTTGTCTTGTTCAGTTTTCGAGGGTGTCTCTATTGAGAATACAAAAGGAAAGAAGTGAATGTCACGAAACAGCAAGCATCTACAAGAGTAAGGGGAAAGCGAGTTCAATAGCGAGTTGAAGTTTTGTTAAAAGTAAATGGGATTGTCGCCTATTTTTTGCCCAATAAACACATAGGCAATAAAACTGCATCAAAAGTGAATTGCCATATCTATTATAATTTCTTAAACTTTAATAATTAGATATCACGTTGATTCGGCTTATTTTATAATATTAATCATCTATATTCTATTTACTCCGAATTTGTAGATATTTGTATATACGAGCGAAAATACGCCATATATTCCACATTCGAAGTTTGTGAATTTAATCTCAGCTTGATGGAACTATGGCATTTCGCGCTTGGGTGGAGAAGATCTGTCTTTGCATCCATCTTTCTTGCGCATTCTCTTAAATATTCATGTTGAACTTTGAGCATCGATCAAAACTTTTTGAGTTATTTTTAAAACGCATTAAAAAAAAAGAGAGAGAGAGAGAGAGAGAGAGAGAGAGAGAGAGAGAGAGATTGATTTAGCTTTTTTAGCGTTGCAAATCACACTCATTACCAATCAATTTGTCTTTCTCGAAACCAAGAAGAAAACAAAATAAGTGACGGACCAAATTAGATTACGGGATATGCAATTTTATCTTTCTTCAAAAGGGAAGTGCTTTGTCTAGCAGAATGAAGATCCGTTAAGATTTTAAAAGAAGTGTCGGAAACTCCATAGACTTCTCTAGGAGGACCGAGGTGGTAACGATGCAAATATTGGAAAAGAGAAAATGCACCATCTGTAGCATAAATTTGGTTGGTTATCGAAAAGCTAAAGTAAAGGAAATCGTAAAAAGGATAAGTTTTTCGCGACACTAAACTGCATTAAAGTTGCTCTTATTAGAAAAATTTTTAATCCGCAAATAGTTCACTCTTTAATTTTCGCAAATATTTCCTAGTTTAGATTGAACGCTACTTCAAAAACGGATTAAATGTATGAATTAAATCTTCATGATAAGATGTCTGGGGTTGTCATTTTAAACAACTGTTTACTCTTGTTTTCCTTGAAACATTATTTCATTAACATAATGACTAATAATAATTAACTAATCCGCATTCTTGGAGCTTGAATTTAATAAGTTATTCGTAGACCTTCAGAATAACTATTTAGATTTTACAATAATTCTTTCTTAATAGTAGCATCAATTTCATTTATAATGTTGTTGTTTATTGCATCCTTGCGATTGAGAATATTAAGACTTTTTATATAAAGAGCATATTGATATCCTTGTAGTATATCGGGTATCGGGTATAGTTGTACAAAAGATTGTTAGGGATTTACAATTTGCAGGGGGTCAGAAAAGGTAGAAAACCCCTTTTGCCACCATCGGGTGTGTTCAGTCTGGTAGCCATGGAGTTTCCACTGCAGGAGGCTGGAACGCAGAATACCCAGATCACTTTGTAACCACTCCTGTTGACACGCTTTCCAAAGATCCTCCATTGTTCGCGGTCGCCTCTTTCCGACGGCCTGCTGAAGTAGGCCAAAAGCCACAAAATTCCTTAAGCGATGCGTCCAGCGACTGAGCCACCGAGGCCGATCAGTACATCTGTACGACATCACTTAGACAATACGTTTCATGATCGATGGATTGGCCGAGGAGAACCTGTTGCTTAGCCACCTCGATCTCCGGACAGATTTCTTTAGATTTCTTCGTCTGGGGACATGAGAAGAATGTGGTGTACGATATTCCTGTGGATTCGGAAGAAGAGCTGATAGCGCGAATTGTGGCTGGAAGTTACCATATATGAGAGACTGCAGGGATTTTTGGCGTGTCAGAAATTCAATGACAAGACGCTGTGAACACCTTTTTGTAATTTTACAAATATGTACTATTTGGTTATAAAACTTAATAGTGATGGTCACGTCGTTTTTAATAATTTCTCCGTTTTCTGGAAATACATTAACAAGAGAGATAATAATATGTATGACGAAGTTTCAGACAGCCGTTGTATGTACACTATGATGTTTGACAATTTTTTTATGTATCAAGGATTCATTTGCGAGCCCCAGTTTATTGGCAAAATATATTCAAACTAAGGTCCTCTACAACACCTAAAAGTTCGTACATAGAGTTCGTAAACTCCCTGTATACACGGAAGCTTAAGGTGTTGCCTAAGCAGACGCCTAAGATTTTTTAGGTAAAGCAAACGAAGGTTTTACTTTAAGCAGTCTTTAGAATGGGAGATTTATTATAATGAATCTTTAACATACCATGAACGCAATTCTTGTTTGTTGCCTTTTATATGCCGCTCCTTTTTGACCATAAGAAGAGAAAAAGAATTCATCATTCATGTAGCTTCTTATTACAGTTTAACTGGAAGACAAAATTAACTGGTGGCCATAGCAAAAACATAACACCTGTACAGATCCCTGAATAACTCCCCTGTGAGAATTGGTGGAGTCCTGTTCACTGTTTTTGGTCGTTTAATTCGTTCTCTTAGCAAAAGATGTTTTTCTTTCTTTCTTGTATTTTGAATATTGCCTCGATCAATAAACAGATGTTAGTTCAAAGATAAGAATAATAAATTTCCCCTTTCATCTTATTCACGCGATCTTTTGTGCTTATCTTTTGTAGTCAAAGCTTCGTAAACATTGCCTGAGTCAATGTGGTTCCAATATCTATGGAAATCTCTTTCGCGTTTAATTAAAGTAGATGGAAACTATAATAGAAAAGAGAGAATGAAAGGTTCTTTATAAAATTTAAACAGTGTGCAATTTCATGATAAAATTTAATAAATAATACAATTTTACTCGAGAACCTCTAATAAAGATATGAATTATATATCTTAATTAAGCGGATCTTAGATTTATTAATGATATTCATTGGGCATAAAGCAAGGCAATATTTTTAAGGGTTTGTATATTTAAATTCCTCCCTCTATGTCTTTATATTTTTTTTCCTTTCCGAGCTAAAAGAGCTTTGACTAAAAGGGGGCCGACGGGGAGTTGGTGTGAAGTACTTCCGGTGCCAAGTTAATGAGAGCGGCGCGCAGAGAAGCACTCAGGTGATTTAATTAATGCAATCAAAATAATGAGGTGAGCGTTGAAGACAATGGAAGAGGATTAGACCCCGGAGAAGCCCGAGACCCCCTTTATCTCCATGCTTCACTTCCAGGGGAGCCATTTTGTGCAAAGGAGATGATGCAACGCAATACCGGACAATTTTCCACAACACTTTGATTAACTACGACTGCTTAGGAGCCTACACGAACGAAACCATTTAATTACAGGGACTTCAGCTTAAGAGGAAGCTATCAAGAAAGTGTAGTTATTAATAAACGGAATTTTATAATGAAATTAAATTCAATTATTGTTATTATCATTAAATCAATCTGGTCTTCTCTCGAGTGTCGCTGTCGTTCCACTCTAGTCATTGGAGTTCCTAGTCAAGGGCCGCAGTGAAAAGGAATTTTACCTGAAGAATGTAAGATGAGTGTGATTCATTAATGAAATTTATATCTTGATAGATGGCTTTCTAAACGATGAGTCATTTATTAAATACATTATTATTAATGAAGGAGAATTGGCGGTAAATTAAGTTTATCTATAGAAGTAGCTGCGCTTTCAAAATGACAAGGTTAAAGTGAACATCCAACATCATACTAATTCCGAAACAGTCGAATTGTGTAAGTGTTATGTTTATATTTGTTACTTAATTACTATCTAGTTTAGAGTTTTCAATACTATTAATTTTTGCAAAGAGGTTCAGCAGAATTTATTAGAGAGTTCGTAAACGTCGGTTTCGTTGTAGTTTACTGTTTTGTAAAGAATGTATCATCATGAAGGAATGCACGAACCTTAAAGAAAATACAAAGCAATGCAAATTATTAGAATAGCAACGTGATTGCGCATGCTGAACCCAACGCCACCTTCTATACAATTGTGTTATATGGCGGTTGAGGATCCACATAAGTAGTTAACCGGTTCCTAACGAGTCGTAGACGTTTCTCCAAGAGCCAATATGTCTTGTCGACGTCAAAAGGCGAAATTGAAACAAACTACAAAATTCGAACACAGACAAATGATCAAATTTCGTGAAGGTGGAATATGAAATATGCTGCTCGTACAGAACATAACGTCACGACAATGGTGGGAGTGTTGAAGCATAGAAGTGAAGAGAAATGGACACCTCAAAAATCTGGAAGTGTTCACTAAATATTATAACATCACGAGAAGATATTTTATCTCTTTCTTAAGGTAATAAAGGGCCGTGCGGTTTCATCACAAATATTAGCACAATGGTGGAGCACTGTAACAGAAATGTTTTGTCAATTTCCATAATTCGACGATGCATAGTGGACGCACTCCTTTTTGTGTGGATCCTTAACCATCGAATAAATAGACTTATGAACAAACACAGATAATGGCATACGCAGCGGTGACATGTATACCATAATTTCCACAAATGCCACTGGCAACAACATTCAAAGGAAATTATTTTATGAGGTATCGGACTTTTGAAACGTGTATATTTTTCATTAGACAGGATGTCTCATAAAACATGAACCAATAGCTAACGTCTAAAATACAAATCTGACAGAATACTTTCAATGGAAGAATTATTGTACTTTTTTTGTGAGAAGTTTTTTATGTGTATTCCATTTCCAAAAAAACCGACGCCATTTAAGAATGTGGAAGTCAACTTTGAAATGTGCAATGGAAACCCTTATTTTAATGTTATTTTTAGATTCCGCACAACATTTGAGTTATGTTTTATCCTTGGTGCTTTTTCAATTGATCCAACCGTTTAAGGAGATAAAGGAACTGAAACTGTGGAACTTTTAAAGTTTTGAAGCCAATTTTATCGATGAAGAAAAAAAGGTGGGTTTTAAAGACATTTCTATTCTACTTTTTGATGGTCTTTAAGAATCCGAAGTCAGAGTTTCAAAAATCCAAATTTTTTTAATACACATGCACAGACTCTGGAACTGTGGCTCCTTGGCCGTCACTCGACGCTCAAATTCTTCCCATAAATGTTCGACTGACTGGATTAAGATCAGGGCTTAGTGTGAGCCACGTAAGACAATTGACATTCAGGTCTGTGTGCTACACCACACAGAAAGCGAAACAGGACATGGTGCATTATCGTTTTGAAAGTATCCATCCCCGTTACCAAAAAAATTTCCACATCGTTTAAATTACCTTCAACCAAATGCCTTCATGGTCTGAAGCCATGCGATTAAAAATATCCTCACAACATGACTACACCATCACCAAGCTATTCGGTTGAAACAATGCACTCAGGTAAAAAGGGCCTCCTGGCATTCGTCATCCCCAAACATGCCCATCTTCCCTCTTTAAAATGTTTTTCCACTCTTTGATAGTCCAATGTTGGCGTTCCGAACACCAGTGAAGTCTTGTAGCCTTATTGCTTGGCTGATATGGAAAAGTCGCCTAAAAAACGGCTTGCGCTTTAGAGTCGCTCATTGGAGAAGTTATCTGGTAGCGCGTAGTCGCAAATTCACTTAAAAGTGGGTAAATCGCTGCAAAATCACTGTATAGAACAGCCTTTATACCTTGAAACTGTCCTTCCACCCTTTGCATGCTGAACTCTTTCTCTATCGTACAAGTACTTTATGATCACCATATGGAAATAAATGTTTGTCTAGTCAAAGTCGATGTAAGATTTTGAATCATCTTAAGCGCCTTCTTATTAATTTTAAAATTTCAATTCGGAAAAGACGATGACCCTGATTTTTGTATGCTCTCTTCTTAAACTTTACAGTGAAAACAAATTTTGATCAAAAAATTTTTATTCGAATGATTAAAAAGGAACAAAATCATCTTTCTTTTGAACGTTATCGATTTTTTTATGCTTTTCTTAGAGCAAGAGTAACAAAGGAATTCGATTGAAGTCTCAGAATAAAAATTTAAAACTTAGCGTCATTGAGAAACCAACAAAAACCAATAAGGAAGCAGAAGATTAAAAAAGACATAAAAAATACGAACATTGAATTTAATTATTGAAAGCGGACAATAAAAATTTCATCGACTTTTATTTCTACTCTTTAAGGATGATATCGTAAAATTTCTAAGGTTTATTTTGCTCTTTATGGTCCTCGAGGTACTCTCCAGCGAAGTGGACAAAAAATAACAATTGCGACGAAATAACATCTCTCACGAGTCAAGTTATAACACTTAACAGACGACGTCTATTAAGTTTTTATTTTTTAAAAACGGGAGAGAGAAAGAGGGAAATAGAAAAGAAAATGGAAGAGGTCTGGGGGAAAAAAAGAGGTTGTGAAAATGTGAAATGTAAGGGTTTTAAGTGAAACGATCGTAACATCTGTGACGTCAGCAGCACGATGAAATTTTTTTTGTTTTTTTTTTCTCCCAGCCCTCAGCATGCCGCCATTTTTTCTTTTTGTGCTTTTTGAAAAGTTCAAAGGTGAAGGGTTCTTAATACGTACATTTTCGCATTATAGACTTTGGAATTTTATTTTCCTGGCGAGAGCTTGCCTTTTTATTTTTATTTTATTCTTTGAGTTACCGCTACTTTTTTGGAAAAAAATCACTTAAGAGGTTGTTTGGGGTTATAGTCACCACTTCCAAGAGATTTTCAATAAGGATAAGTCAAACGGTCTCCATCATTTGATATTAAAGCGCTCTTGGGAGTAAATCGCAGTTTAATGCAGAGAACGGTCGCTCATGAGAGGGGGGAAAGGAGCTTTATTGAATATCACAAAGCGCTTTTTGAAATTTATATTCAGTCTGTGCTTGAACTGGAACATGAACTTTTAGTGATTAATATATATATTCATTATAGTAGTTATTTATACATTGTGTTAGACAAACAATTCTGTCATCTGTGTATTCGTATTGGCAAACGGAATTAATGCGAGTTTTTGTTCATGTCTTTGTCTAAGTTTTCTCTGCTCCATGCATCTTTTGTAAAATTTATGCGTAACAGTGATTACTAATCATACAAGAATTAATACGAGTATATAGTATTGGTAAATGAATGATCTGTCACACGTGAAGAGAGATCTGCTTATAGAAGATCTGAATACGAGCTACATTGCGTGCACAAGTATGACAGTGATTGCATCAGCTATGTAGGACAAGGATCATCAAAGCTAATAGAAATTGCGTGAACATCACAAAAAGTGACCGTTGATCTTAACATCACAAAACTTATCTGTAGACATCAAGAATTAGCCAATATATGCTCAGCCTTTACAAAATTTTCAAGTGCTGATGATATTAAAATCGTATTCTACAGAGAGACAAATATATTTCCTAGTCACCATCAAGAAAGACCTGGAAAACTCTTCTCCGAAATAGCATCCGAAATACTGTCATTGTCACTCTGATTTGAACTGCTTTCGTAATTTCATACTGAGTTCCTCTCAGAGTCATTTTTAATAGGTAGAATAAAAGTCATCCACGGCCAGGTCCGATGAAGATAATGCAAACGTTCTCACGGTAACCGATTTTGGAGCCAAAAATATAGTAAAAAAGAGCGAGAAATATGCCGGAGTATTGTGATACAATAAGAATTCTACGTCTGGTCGAACTGGGCGAATTCGCTTATACGTATTATGTCATGTAGTTCTTGCTACAAACCAAATAACAGCTGTCTTTATATAGATTGCATCATATTGTACTATTCAATAGTAGATTTTCAATACTTAGTTGTGGCTTCCCTGCTCATTTCGAAATTTTTAAGAACCCAAAAATATGGAAAACAATACAGCGGACTTTGGAGTTTCATACTAACAAATACGAAAAACAGACCAAGACATGTCACCGTGAAAAAATCAGTGCACCATTTGGGAACATTTATTCACAAATGCAGACAGTAAATGAGTATTATGGTTGAATAAGGCACCATTTACTTTATTATCTACCGAAAATCCACATAAACTCATAATGAGGAATATGTGATTAAAACTGTTAAACAGTTGAATGGGCGGTCATATCTTGTTATTCGGCTGGTCACATCATTGCCTTCAAGATCGATGGTGCTTTCAGGGAGTTCCGGGTGCAATTTTTTACATGTATGTTTCACGTGTCGTTTCCCAAAAGTGATGATATTGCGGCAACACACTCGGCCAGAACAGTTTGTTTTTTATTGTGAAGACGAGCAAAATGACCGTCAACAAGCGAACGGCAGTCAAAACCTTTCTGACAAAGATATAAGTGGTATATTTCTTGGTTTTCCATCTTCCGCTTATGACATCAGCAGAGTCAGAGCAACTGCAAAGCAGCAATATTTTTCCACTATTAGAAAGCGCGTAAATCGATTACTTGTAAATGCTCAGGGCAAAGGTGTGGAAAGAATCCATCTTTTGTGGAATTAATTCAATTTATTGTGGATGAGTAAATTCTTGGAAATGGAGAGAGTAAATAGGAAAGAGCCAGTGGATAGTTCATCAGTTTCCGATTAGATTTTGATAATTGTTAATACTGCATTAAAATACGATACGTTATATCGTTTATTCTTCGAAGAAACCATTTTGAACCGTGAATTTTACAAAAATCGCCTAGAGTATTAAAAAAGTGTTTACGTACTCTAACTTAATTAGTCATTCTATTGGTAGGGATCTATGCTTTAGCACAAAGAAGATGCTCTCGCTATTTCGCATCAACTTTAAAGTTGTTTGCTTAATTTCATTTTAGCTGACTATGGCAATTTACCATTAATTAATCTTGTTCCTTTAGTGCAGAAAAATTCCAAAAATAATTCCAAGTTTTGTTTACAAGTAAAACTCGACTATCTTTTTTAAAAAAACAAGAGCATATCTTAGAATAGCATAAATTTAATTTTTTAAAGCAAATAAACCATACCGATTTTCATCTGGTCAAAAATATATAAACAATCCTGGTAATTTTCCTCTTAATTTCGCCGAATTCAGCCAATTATTGTATGCAATTGTATAATATAGCCTTATGCTATCGAATTAATTCTCTTGGGCACTTACATAGAGCTACCAGGAATATTCAGAGGAAATCAATATTTTGATTTCATTTCGCTTAATGTTGTTTGGCTCTTGTGATCTGACATGAATCACAACCCCAATGAAATTCGGTAGGCCAATTGTTGTTAAAAATCGTATATAACTAAAGAAAATATTAAAATGTTGATTTAGTATTCATTTTGCATACTTTAAACGCAGATATGATGATTGAAATATTTTCATCTAGTTAAATTGCAGCTTCTCTGATAATTTGCATATTGTCTATCTAATGATGATTGACATTCATTTAGCTTCTCCCGTTTTATATTTAAACAAATGTTTTGTTTAAATTTTATTAAACTCCATCGATATCAGAAGTGTACACAGAAATGATGAAGGTTGGCAATTTTGTTATGTCATTTCTAGCCCCAAGAATATTATTTTTATTTTCGAGCTGGAACTCTGTTTTATCTATACTGCTCTTTTATCTACTGAGGAGCTAAAAATAAATATCCCCTGCCTACATTTCAAATGATTTTTCAATGTTCTTTCAATTCTAATATAGTTCATTTGATCTCTTATTTAACATTAGGTTAGGTTAGGTTTCATTTCATTTTTCCTTTAGGTATAAATCATGGTTGCTAGATACCAAAATATCTTAATTGAAGACATAAAAAATGTGGAACTAATGACAGAAGTGCTGAGTCGAGATTTTGATTTTAAATTAAATTTTATTTTGTTAAGACTAGCTATTTAATGAAAAACTAGAATTAAATAAATTTTATATTACAAAAAGTTCATAACAGAAATAAGTCACAACGTAATTGAATTGAATTCATTGTGGAAAAGATACATTTCTTTACAACTATCCATACTAAGGCACAATTAAATTAACAAGGTATCACTGCAGTGGATTAGTAATTAATGCAGTGGTAATGTTCGTGCAGAGTTGGAGAAATAAGCTTAATATGAAATCCTTACTTCATAGCCTTCAACTTCTTACTTGAAATTGCTACCTCCATTTACGAAGTCGGGAAACTCCAAATACGCTTTGGCATCTAGCATAATGCATAATGCGTTAGAAACCGCCCTCCAGAATGATGATTGGTCCAATTGAGTTTTATGATACCCCCCCCCCCCAACACACACTCCAAACCAAACAACACCGTGCTTGACAATGGATCTTAGGCAGTCTATGTTGTACGCTTCATGTAGTGATCCCACATGTACACATGCCCTGAAGTCGGAAACAGAGTGGAACCTGACTCATCTCACCATATATTGTTTGTGGCCATTGCAGCATTGACGACGCTGTTGACGTTTCGTATTAACATTGCAGGTTTGGCTAAAAGAACTCTGCTATGGGTGTTGTCTGTGTGCAGTGCACGCCAGACGATTTTCACTGATTCAAGTGCACTTAAACTGAAACTCAATTCCACAGTAACTGCCTTCGCCCAATTGAATTAAAATTGGGTTACAATTTTATGAAATATTCTTCTGCTCCTGCCACCCAGCTTTGCCTTTCGACCACAATTGTGTCTGTCTGCAGATGATTTTAGTGGTCTGTATATATTAAGATGTGATCAGACGCCTGTTTGAAATGTATGTGAAGTTTCAAGACCATCCGAGCGGTGGAGAAATTTTTTCTAGTTCACCAGCCCACCAACTTCTTGTCGCCTTTTGAGAACGTTGCCTCCAAAAAGGTTACCGTATATGATCCATGATTTTTTTTTCTTTGGAGGTATGTGAAGGACAATAAATTCATTTCTTCTATTCTAGCTAATCCAACGAACTGATTTCATCAAAGCAGTTGCAATCATCAACAGAGACACGCTGCATCAGTAATGGATTATCGCCTGGATGTCTGCTGCATCACGCAAGATGCACATTGAACATTTAGAAGACAAAACTTAATAATTTTGATTCGTTAGGCCACTATCCTTTGTTTCGCGAAATTTTTTAATGTGTCAAGGAATTACACAAACAGTTACGTTGATTTCAAAGCGCAGCAAACCTTGACACATGAATTCACTGAAATTGTCATAAAATTTAGAATGCTTTTTAATTTTTTACATGTTCTTTTTAATTTTTTTTTTGTATGCTAATTAAAGATTTAACTTAACACGAAGTCTGATATGGCTTAATTATGAATAGCGTTTAATTATCTTCAAATCTAATTAAATTATTCTGATTGAGATTACTCTGATTACGAGTCGTTGCCACCTAAGTTTTAGAAGAAATTTTTAAGACTTGTCGACGGCATTGTACCAAGCTTCTTCGCTTAGTCTCCATCCACTTTAGGCTTTCCTTTGCAGCAATAATAAAATATTTACATTTTTCTACCTATCTTTTTTCATTTGGCCCTTGATGAATACTCAAGAGATTCATGTGCCATTCTTAATTTCAACCGACTTTAATAAAAATTCAAGTTCAAGTAGAATAGAGAGAAGAGGCAGTTTTTATTCATTTAATTCTTTCTTAAACCATTTAATATTGATAGCTTTACCCTTCACATGGGGGCTTATTATGAATTTCAAAATAGAAAATTAATTTTTCAACAGGAAGGCGAGAGACGCGTCATTTGAATGCCCGCTTTTCGCCGTCTAGATAGGCGACCATGGTCTTTTAAACGACAAGTCGACGATTTGTTTGCTTATGCAAATTTGTATAAACAGTGTCCTATAAATTTTGGTTTAATAGTACATGTCCTAATAGTACCTTTTTTTGGTACCATTGAAAATTTTCAATGCTAAGATATGGCAAGTAATATATCAGACAATTCCTAAGGTCATGTCATGAATGAATTTAATGGCCGCGAAAATACTAAATTTTTCACACCACAAGCGAAATAGTCGAGAAAAAAGCGTTCACTGCTCCGATATTGGTGACAGATATGAATGTTTGATATCAGAGATGGAGCTTTCTGTATAAGAATTGCTCGCGTTATTGGCATGGAAGATGGTAGCAGCTTTAAAGAAGCGAAAGACCGATGGATCGAATAAAGCAGTTTGTTGTTGTTGTGTTGTTGTTGTAAGATTTTACGGGTTCTAAGTTCAGATAAGAACTTGATATTGAATTACGCATAGTGAACATGGAGCATTTTAATTGGTTCTGTTTATAATGGTGATCACCTGAATTTTATTTTTGCAGTTTTGACGAATAGTTTTTAATATTTTAAAGTAGATTTGCCTGTATATCATTAAAATTCCATTTGAACAGACATAAACATAAGATTTAATCTTGTTGTGCTTTCATAATTTAAACATAAAATTAACGCATTAAATCGAAATAGTCGCCGAAAGTCGGCATTCAGTTCATTTTAAGAGATTTTAACTACGTATTGTATATGTTAATACAGCAAGATTTAATTGCTATTTAGCCCAAACACAAATGTGTAATGCGGTCAGAAATTTCGAGGGTGGTGGGCATTGTTCACGCAGGAAAAATAGTTTATGCACATTCGTCTTAAAACAAACTCCGCTTTTGCTGCATCGGTGGAACTGCTGGAAACATTCTGAAAAGGTTGTTTCTGAATCGACCGAAGGACCTACTTTGCAGCTATCTGAATAACTTTTGCTGATCAGAATCTTCGTCCACGCAGTTTGTTTTTCATGGTAGACGAGGCCAATGGAAATACGTTGAATAATTTTGAGAGAATTGCTTAACAGATTCCATGGCTGATCGATATTTTGGTATTGGTTATAATATTGGTCATAATCGTAAAGACTTTCATCATGGATGCTTATGTTTGCGCAAATCGATGGGTTATTCTATCTTCTCAATTTTTAACAACTCTAGGCATTCTCGAGGGCAGCCAACCGGGTATACTTTAAGTAAGCCGGGAGCTAACTGTGATCGCATAAAATTGAATTTTTAAAAGCCAAAATAATTTTAAAGACTGCTGTTACATGTCCTGATCAAACAAAAGATCGCGCAGTTTAATATTTAGTTGGGCCGCCTTTCGCTTTGATAGCAGCACACATGGATTCAACAACTTCGTGGAACTTTTCTACATCTATTTTTGTCCTACGGCCCAGTAAAATTTCACCCAGATCCTGCACTATGTGGTAAAAATGGAACCATCTCCAGAATATATCCTAAAGATTTTTATAGCATTAAAATCGAATTGTAACTGAACATGACAACAGTTACAATTCGAGCTTGGTGATTTGGAATATTACAATGCCATCAGGTAATAACTTATTCGTGGATGGAAAAACTTGGCCATCCAGTGTACACTGCTTTGCAATGAAATTGCCCCACCAACAAGGAGTTATTTATTTATTTATTTATTTATTTATTTATTTATTGCAAGCAACAGGCTAGAAATGCCCAATGACAGCTTACAGGAAAACAAAAATAAGAACAAACAATTGAAAACATCAAAATTCAAATATAAGAACAAAAATTGAAACATCAAAACAAAAAATTTTACAATAAGCATCAGTAATATCAAAAAGAGTTTACATGTTCATAAATTATAACTTTAAATTCATTATAATTTAAAAAATTAATATCAATTAAATTTGAGAATATATTGCCTAATTCACATAATCGATTGCTTGTAATACATTTCTTAGTCAGTGGTAAATAAAATATATCAGTGTTTCTTGAGTTTAGTTTGGGAATGCGTAGTTTTATGAACTCGAGAAATCTAACAGAATAGGTTATATGATTATATAATTTGAATAAGCAGCAGGCGTCGAGATAAATACGCCTGTTAAGTAGCGTTTCACAACGAAAGTGATCTCTGAGGTAAGAGTTTGTAGCATTAAAAAAAAAAAAAAAAAAAAA
>JAHWFO010055510.1:1795947-1833627 GCA_023313115.1 Rhysida immarginata | reverse complement strand
AAAAAAAAAAAAAAAAAAAAAATTTTCATTAAAAAATTTATGATTTGATAAGTGAAGAAGGGAGCGTAGAAAATCAGTTTGAACTTTCTCAAGCCGCCGCTGTAACGTAACATTGTACGGAGACCAGATGGTCGAAGCATACTCTGACCTTATCCATATTTAGTGGGGGGGGGGGTTCGTCTAACTGCGACTAGTAAACGATTAGATGCATGCTCACGGGACATGACCATTTGGGTTGATACACGGTATACGGGTGCCTGTATAGGCGCATCAGTTGACACCTGTGCGAGACGTTCCATGCAGTAGGGAGGAAGCAACTGCCTCGTGAACGTACAGTACTGTAATCCGCACATTCGGTCTCAATGCCTCGACGACGACAAAGACAACCGTTCACGCAATTAACGGAATTTGAATGAGGTCGGATTATTGGCCTCTCCGCGTCTGGATGGTCAACCAGACGGATTGCTGTCCATGTGTCGCGGGACGCACGGACGGTAGGCCGATGTTGGAGGCAATGGCGAGAGGAAGGCACACATTCCAGAAGACCAGGTTCTGGGGGCCGGAGAAGCACGTCAGGTCGTACCGATAGGCGGATACTGCGTACAGCGCTAGCGGACAGAACCATTACCCTGCGGCAACTGTGCGTCAACATCAGTATTCCCGGTACTGGTCCAGTGTAAATAGCGACGATGTCTGCCAGGCGTCCATTGTTGTGTCTTCCTTTGACACCTGAGCACCGCGCAATACGACTGCAATGGTGTCATGAACGAGTGGGCTGGCGAATGGAATGGCGCCCGGTGGTCTTCAGCAACGAATCCCGCTTTTGTTTGAACACCGACGACAGACGTGGACGGGTGTGGCGCAGGCCATTGGAACGTGCCAATGAACAATGCATCCGGTATCGCCATCGTGGACCAACACCCGGGATCGTGGTCTGGGGTGCTATCGGCTACGATACCAGAACGCCTTTAGTCACCATCCAAGGCACCCTGACAGCAGCACGGTACGTCACAGAGATTCTGCAGCCCGTATTACTGCCGTTTTTGCACACCATGCCCGGCGCAGTCTTTAAACAGGATAATGCCAGACCGCACACTGCAAACATGAGCATGGCATATCTGTATGATGTCAACTGCCTGCCATGGCCCGCGAGGTCCCCAGACCTATCGCCAATTGAGAACGTGTGGGACATGGTGGGACGTCGTTTACAATCACCCCGCAATCTCTATTGACTGACACAGCAGGTGAACCAGGCCTGGGCAGACGTACCCCAAGATGATATTGCCACCTGTATGATCACCTACACCTGCCGCTAGAGATGGTGCCACAACCTACTGATGCCGCTTTCCGTTGGGACACCCTGTACAAAAGAGTGCACGTCTTGGCTCCATAACGTAATAAAGGTGTGTTCAGATATATCTCTTGCTGTATACCTACTTTTGGCTCATTCGGATAACTTCTTGTGAGTGGGGCAATTTCATTGCAAAGCAGTGTATTAAAATACTCGGCTGAGGTCATTTTTATTGCATCATAATTTTGCAGAACCCAGACCAAACCAGCAGAAGAAACCCCGGATCATGAATACCACGCATGCCGAGTCCATCGCTTCGTGCGGTTCTCTTCTTATCCTGATGCGCCTATCACTCTGGAATAGGGTAATCCTGAATTCATCAGACCGCATTCCAATTTATATGCTCCTGGGATAAGAATAATCGTTTTCTTCCTATTGGTTTCACTGACAAGCACTTTTCTTGTGGTAAAGCAGCTACTTAGCCCCATTCCTGTAAGTTCTCGTTGCATTGTGCGTGTACTTTTGATACCCTTGTTAAATTTTCCCTTAATCAGTTCTAATGTGGAATCTCTTCGGTTTGCCTTCACCATACGTCTTTATGCTCTCCGGTCACGAATATTCAGATTTTTTTCCGAGATAGATGATTCCGAATAATCTAATTGGCCCAATTTCTTTGCGTTTTCTTCCATAGAAATGAAGTGATACACTAACGCAGGATAAGTTAAAGGTAGTATTGCTTGCGCAATGCCGCACATGACGTCAGTAGTAAGCCTCTGATTGGTTCCTTGGCGAAATTTTTCTTGGCATAGAAGTGTGTGAAAATTAATATATCAGCTGTAGCATTTTCCGCAGAAGCCTCCCTGGAAACGTTTCTCTTAGAATTAAATATACCGGGTTGGGTTTTGCGATTTTCATTTATTACTGCTGAAGTGTTTACTCTTAAAGCCTATCGGAGACCATACAGCGGATTGTTCTAATAAACGAATATGCCATCCATCAGCAAATGTTGCCATTCGTATAAATTAGGCCAATCAATTATGAGATTGATATAGAATATACTGTATAATCGATTAGTTATAAATTTGCTTTGCATATGTATCTAATCACTTATTTACATAATTGATTATTGGTGTTTAGATTTCCTGATTCCAATAATTAAAGTTGGAATAACTCCGTTCTCCAAAAGCACCTATACAGGAATTATGTTAACTGGATGAAAGAGATAAGAGATTATTCCAATAGATCTCTTATTATATGGGTTCACCTACATATTATACAACAAGTACCAGTTTAAATTATTCTGATAGAATATAACAAAACTAATTTGGTTGTCTTAAGAAAAATTTCGAATCCGGTTTATCTTTCGTTCGTTTCCCTTCTGAAGATTCATTTGCCATAAGGGGTTGTTTTCTCTGAGTTTCTTCTAAAATTTTAGACGTTTTCATGGCCTCGTGAGTTAGCAAGAAATTTTGCTCAAGAACCACCAGAACAATTTCCAAAGCCATCTTTAAAATTGAATACGTTGGGTCTTGGAATTGCCTCTGGGCAATTACTCTCGGGTAATCAGCCATTCGTCGTTCTGTTTGTTCTGCTTGTGTTTTCACTGTGAAAGGTTTCTCTAGTAACATGCCATTTTCTTCTTCCTGTTTGTCATTCAGTTAGAGGAAAACATGTTTCTTAAAATAATAACACAAATAAGCTTTTTATGCTTGTCTTTATATAATACGATCAATATCGGTTCCAGATTTTTTATTCCTTTCTGGTAGAGAGAGTTCAGTTTCGTAAAAGTGCATTAAACATGTAACAAATGGCGTTCAATCGCTGAGCAAGTGTTTTCCCTCGTCCAATTTATATCCAGGGATCCAGGGATTTTTATCCATCCTTTGTTGGGATTTTGTTTTGCATTCATCGAACTATGCCATTATTTCTCGATTATAAATGTAATTTGGATAAAGGGAGCATTTTTTCAGGTTATGAGTAGGAAATGAGTAAGAAATGGTTTTATATTTAGTCAGGAAATGAGTAGGAAACATTATCTCGTTATGGTATATTTCTTGAGAAAACAATTTTTGAAGGCATTTTCTTAAGGTTAGTTAAGCTTAAAATAATATTTTTAATATTTTTGAAAGATATAGCCCAATGAAGCAATATTATCGATACAATAATCGTAAAGGACAAAAATCGTAAAGGAAAAATCAATATGATACCAAAGATCGTTGGCCTTATATTAGAGATTGAAAACAGGACAACTGAACAATTTGAATAGCAAAAACTAAATACAAAGGTGAGAAGGGAAGGAAAAATTTCGCGACCTGGTCCCGAATCAGTGACTTCAAGGAAGTCCATTTGGACATATTGTTCTTGGTTCGAGTCCAGGTCACGGAATTCTTCCTTCCCTTTTCTCATTTGTATTTACGGTTTGTTTTGAAGTCTATCTTCAGTTTGTTATTATCTTCTCTTTGAGCAAATACTAGAATCACGTGAAATTGGAAGAGATTTTACATCGTGACCTAAGAAAAATTTGACCGATTTTTGGGAGGGCTATATTAAGTATTCGTATTCCTCCATTAAAAGAAAAGGTTTAAACATTCCTTAAGTAGGGATCAACTTTGGACGGGAAACTTTGGTCAAATCAAGCCCTTCCAGAGAAAAACCCACTCCTGCATGAACTCCTGGGATAGATGTGAAAGTAAAGCGTCTCACTATGAATATCGTTATCTGATTTCGAAAAACTCATTAATCTCGGACTTTGGTCTAAATGTCTTCTGGATTAGCCATTCTGAGAAATGGAAAAAGATCATACGTATGACGTGTATTCAATAAGTAACAGGCCGAATGCAATGGCAAATGAATTTTTTTCGAAAAAATTGACCGTGATGGTTTAAGCAATTATCCCACTGTGCTACCAGGCGCGAAATGCCCTTCTCATGGAAGGTTTTGGGTTGTTGTATGAACCAATTCCGAACCGCCTCTTGCACTTTCCCGTTCGTATGAAGTTTGCGTCCACTACTGCGGGTTGATTTTGATTTTTTTGGTGTGCTTATTTTTGCAGACTTTGGCGCTTGGATTTAAGTTTATAATGGTGACACCAACTCTTGTCCCACGTGACAATTCTTGATAAGAGATCCTCATCATCATGATAGCGCTCCATAAAGTCCAATGAGATGGCCATGCTGAAGGCTTCTTCTGCTGGTTTCAAATAATGGGGCACCCATTTCGCACACACTTTGTGCTACTGTAATGTTTTGGACTGTGTTCTCTTGCGTAACTTCTCATCACACCTCCAGGCGTGACATCTATATCCTCTACCGGCATATACACGTACACAACATCTTTACCCTGAATTTACGCGTGTTGTTCATAAAATTCGCTAAAATCCTGAAATCCAATTATCTGTACAAGGCTCCAGTCTGAAACTTATTGAATACGCCTCATATATCCAGTACATAGAGCCATCTACGGGTGAAAATGTAAACCTCGTTTGCCTGAACAAAATAATAGCAAGTAGTTATATCCTTATCCTGCACAAACACGATAAGTAAGCCGACGATTTAGAAGAATGCATGTAAGAGGCTACAGTGAATGAGCTAGGTGTGAAGATGGGATGAATAAAAATGATTTTTATTGTATGCAAATGATAATGTCCTCTTTTCAGAAAGTGAAGATGCCAATTTGTGTTGTAACACAGCTGAATTTTGTCTGTGAAAAACTGAGCAGAGAAAAAGCATTCATGAAGTTGCTTGTGTTTGAGGGCGATATGAATCAAACGAGTTGGATTGTCTATTTTGAGATATCTGAGAGAGCCATAGCAGATAATGTTGGCGAACTTAAAAGTAAAAGAATAGCTGGGCTCCAAATGATGGGTGCTCAGGAAGTAATATTCAGTGGAGATGAAATATTTAAAAGATATGGCTTTACCGAGCACGCGGACGATAATCTTATCAAATAGAGAGATATTTAGAGTAAATAGACGTATGGAAGTAGTATGATGTTTGGCATATGAATGGGAAATGTGGGACAGTACAACAGGGAAAGCGTGATGTGACCAAGTAGAACAGTATTTGAAGCTTTATGGCTTTGAGAGTTTGAATTTGCATTGGTCCTCTATGAAAAGATAGAATGACTGTAGATGAACAGGAAAAGGGATGTTTGGAACCATTTAGTAAGGATGTTTTACCCCAAGCATTTGGTCTAGCTTCTTTCTAAATGCTGTCTATTATATCTGGATGATTATGGCGTGATGTTGTTCCTGCATTCCAGCAAATTGAATTTGGGAATTCACAATAAATCGATAAAAAATTTTTACAAACTTTCTGTAGCATGTTTGTCTCAACTAACTAATCCACAACTTTTAATACTATCTTAATATCATATCCTCCTTTAAAAGAGATCTGAGTTTCGGTTGATCAATATATCGACTTCTTGCAACCCCTATAGCTCAATCACCTATTTTAGAAGACAAAGGCTGTATGATGTGTGAGAATCTCTAAGATACTTTTACTTCATTATATTCTCTACTTCGTTCGGGCGTTTTTTTTTCAAATGAAGTGTTTCAAAAATAATTCTTTAAAACTATTTAAACAAATAATCAAGGAGGATAGAACATCATTTTCAGATGTGTCTTCTCTTTTATTATTTGCTGTTTTATTTCGTGGCCTCGTCTATTGTGTTACTTGCCATTACGTGTCACTAGTAATTAAGTGCGAGTTTAATTTAATTAAACCTTCTAGCATTTAACTTTATGGAGAATGAAAAAGATCTTTAGATTAAGAAAACCATTCTATAAAGACTCATCTGCAAGACATCAAAACCTTTATTTAATGTGCAGTACATTTAATGGGCTCATTATGTAAATTTTTAATTATTTTTCCTGGGCAACCACTATTTCCGTAATGTCTACTTAGAATCCTAACTGTCGCTGTTTGGAGTTATATATTTTCAAAAATCTAGCTCCTTTTGATGACAGCGTAGGAGTTGTGTAATTAAATTTCCAACACGTTCTTGTCAGTGGTAGTTTTCTCCGATGTCACATTAAACCTTGTCGTTCGCAGATGTGACAATTGTCTGCCTGTTCGTCCGTGTCAAAAGAGACACGCCGATGGAAATAAAAAATACATTTGATAGCAATTTTCACCAAAGTAGTAAAGGAGACTGAACACGTTTTTAGTGATTCGGGACGCGAATTATAGGATTTTGGAAGAAGTTTGATACAAAAAAGCCTTTCTTCTCTATGTCAGAGAGAAAAAATAAAATCTGACAATATCCAGGACGTGACTTTAGACGTTTAGATACAAATTAAATATAAAAAAGGTTTAAATTTCTTCTTTAAAGGGAATGTAGTCTGAGAAAACTTTATTCACTGGTAATTCTAAAAGACAGGTCATTCCCATGCTCCTCCTAAAAATAGAGAAATGACTCCCTTTCCTTTTCGCAGTCAAGTAGAAATATTTTACATAAAATTCGTAACATAAACCTCATTAAATTCGTTGAGATTTCATCAAATCACAAATAGACGACATTAGCAACTCCCAGAAGTTCTCGATTTCATTAGAATTACCGCTGTCATAAACTATTCATAAATTAACCACAGAAAATTCAAATTCTATAGAATGTCTAATTTGTTCTGGTTATCCATTATTAATATGGAAACGCTCCGAAAATATTTTGCGATTCCTTTTTTAAATTCTCGTTCAAACCTTTGCTACTCTTAATTATGATCACAATTCTCAGTAGGAGCGCAACTGAACATCAGCCTAAATATATCTTCACGTGATTACCATTATTAATTACAATTTGAATAGCGTATAAGAGTAGTATCACAAATCGATTCAATGTCAATCATATTTGAGATGCATTTTGATTACGTCAGATTAATTAATTGCATAATTTTAATTGGTATTACTGACTTTGAAGTAGTTAGGAGTTGATAAATCGTGTTGTGGCGATTTAGATTTCGGGGGATAAATAATTTTTTTAAGTTTTTTTAAAAAAAATAGACTTTTTTTTATGTCGAACAAAAACTATGCATCTATGATACATGTATATATTCTGTTTATGAAATTACTTATTGCGTAAACTAAAATGGTTAATAATCGAACCGAAGACCTGTGGATAAATGCAATGACAAAGAAGAAAATGGTTAAGATTATTTTTGATGAGTCAGGATAACCTTTAACCTTAGGAAGTGTTAGTAGAGCTTCCACTCTTTTAGAAAGGCTTTCTACAAGATTACAGTACGTTGCTTTCTTTCCAATCTATAATAAAAGAGCGCTTGTTAACTTTGTCAGTGGTATCTGTTGAGACTTGACTAGCAGTAAAAGTTGAGATTAGACTTCGTGTAGGCTAATGTAGTTCTTCAAAACTTTTCACTTCAAGCCAGTTCTGCAAGGATTGCTTACTGAGGGCAAGGCAGTAGCCGTATTGACATTGATAAAGGCTCTCACAAAAATGTTGCCATTATATGAGAAGCACAGACTTATCGAGTATGTAAACATAGCCGGCAGTAATACTAGTAAGCGTATCCTGTTCAAAGCTAGGAATCAAAGGCGAAACCGATCAGAATTTTGTATGTTTTCTTATCCGTTATGTATCGCAAGGCCTCTATAAACTTAATAAAAACTGAACAATAGATATCCTAAAATATGCAAACCTGATGGAGGTTACAAATTATACATTACCCGAACAGAAATAAACAGGAAGACGAGCCTTGTGGCCCTCGTAATTTCAATAAATGACGAGTAATAAAACACAGAAATACGGACAAGGGAGCTGCCGTGTTGACACTGATAAAGGTTTTCTCAAAAATGTTTCCATTATGTAAGAAGCACAGTATTATGAGTATGAAATGATAGCCGGCAGCAATAAGCAGTAAGCGGATCCTTTTCAAAGTCAGGAATAAAAAGCGAAATCGGTCATTCTGTGTGTTTTCTTTTTCAGTTGTCTACTGCAAAGCCTGCATTAACTTCATCACAAATTCAATGTGTACAGAGAACTCTGCGTTCCATAAAATCCATTCTAAACTACATGGAGGATATTGTAACCATTGAAAATTAAAATTTTTTGATGGCGATGTAAAAAATAAAGAAAGTCTTAGTATTCTTTGCATGAAAAAGAATTTCCCTTTCCCTTTAAGTGATTATAATGGAATTTATCAGGTACTTTAAAAAAGTACCTTTAATTATTTCGACGTCTAATGTTAAAAGCTAGGATTCTTTTAAGCCAAGCTAAGCTGTTGAATGCAATTAGTTTTGGCATTGACTAGGAACGCTTTGGGAAATGCTTAAAATTTGTCTTTATGCGATTAGATAAAGAGGCAGGGAGGGAGGCAGAGAAGTAATGAAATCACTTTGATTGCGTTGAAGATAAAAATCTTTTGTGTAGTCAGGATGAAGACACCACTTTAGAAATGTTTTTCTTTTAGTTTGATTCTTTAAAAAATAAACCAGTAAAAAAATTAATTTAAATTCTCCTCCCCGACCCTCGTCTGCCGATATCGTTTCCCGGGTCCCGTTTCCCGTATCGCCTTCTGACGTTGGCTCGATGCCAAGTGACCAAGCCGGAAAAGAGAAGGTTTATCGGGAACAAGAATCACTGACGATCATTATTTGGGAGAGGAGGAGTTAAAAGAGGGTAGACTAGAAGACAAATGACATCGTGAGGAGAAAATTAAACTGCTGAAGATTTCGATAAAATGGATGACCAATTCACTCGATGGAAAAAAAATGCCAGACATTTTTTTTCCCCCTTGCGATTCTGCTTGGCATCTCAAATTTCAAGAGTTTGCGTTCGAGCCTTTGTTTAGCGATTTTTGCAAGTTTGGGTTGCAACTCTTCATCCCCAGATTAAAAGATTAAATAAGCATTTCAATTAAGACACAAGGATTTGAAACCTAGTCTCTTCTTTGCGAATTAAGGGTACCTTATTGGGTTAGCAACGATTTGTTTTTTGTATTTTTTAAACTATTCTCATCATCGATATAAATAAAATTTAAAGTAAATAATTGCAGCAGAGGTACCATAGAAAATGCCAAATAGCAGATCCTATTTATAAATATATTTTATAAAATTTATATTTACCTCATGTAATCCTTCACTATAAACCGCATCTGTTTTGAATTATTATGAAAAGAATTCACTCAATACTTGAGAGAGAGAGAAAGGAAACTCGAATTGTGGACAAGTGGAGTCTCCTTTCTCTCTCTGTCAAGTATTCTAGCATCCACAGATTCGTAAGGTCAGTTTTTAGTTTATTCTTTAGCTTAATTCACTCAATGTTTTGGGAAAAAAGGCCTTAATATTAGTATTTACTTTTGCTTGTAAGAAAATGGCTGTGAGTCGAGGCATACTTTAAATGCATATTGTCTTGATGGGAAATGGCTCGCTATTGCAACGCCACAGAGCGAGCAAAAGGGCTTTCTGTTCGGCTTTGTATCCGTATCTCCACTTCATCCGTAGAGATGTGGGGTTTTTGGTAGAATAATCAACAACCCCACACTTAAAAGCCCTCTTCCGAGTTGAAAAGTTGGTAGACCATAGTCCAAGAAAAATCGTTTACGGAATGTCGCCAAACTTAACACATATATAAAACTGGAAGAGTTAAACGGATGATTCGTCATTCTGAAGAATAGCTTTATCGGACGTCCAAGTTTAGGAACTTTGCGAGACATACTAGTGTAAAACTCACTTCTTACTGTGGCTCATATGGAGCTGCTCTATCATGATAACCCATGTGCCTCCGCATTTAGTATTTTGCTAACTGAGCAGCAGTGGAAATAAGGACAACTCCATGGCACAGAAAAAAACTTACATAAGGATTATATGAATAATCCAGTGACGATTAAGCTAAGAAGGATATTCATACATGTCTTCGAGGACGGTGTTCTTCGTAAACGGAATCATAAAGCATTTGGACCTTTGCGCAAAATACACTGAAGAGCCAAAACATTATGACCATCCTCATATTGGTGAATGAATTCGTCTGGATCACGTGGAGGGCCCGTAATTAAGTGAGAATGGTATTTAACGTCTGCTGGAAAAAGTAAGGAATCAGTCTTGCACTTAATTTTGCGAGTGATGGGAAAGGCTGCTGATCTAAGCGAATTTGATAGAGGGCAGATTGTAATGGCCCAAAGACTCGGAACGAGTATCTCCGAAACTGCACGACTGGTAGGTTGTTCACCATCTGCCGTTGTTAGTATTTATATAACATGGATAAATGACGGTGAAACCAGCAGTAAACGCCAAGGTGTTGGACACAATAAAGGACATTGTCATCGGAGACTGTCCCGCTTGGTAAAGCAAGATCGGGGCCAGCTGGCTCAGCTGACAGCCCAATACAGTGCAGGTCCAAGTGCAAGTGTTTCGGAACACATAGTTCAGCGGACACTGTTGGATATGGACTGCGCAGCAAACGTCCCACTTGTGTGCCTCTGTTGACAAAGCGTCATTGCCAACTATGCCTACACTGGGCCCGGAAACATCGAGACTGGACCATGGATAAGTGAAAGAGAGTTGCCTGGTTGGATGAATCACGATTTCTTATTCATCACGTCGATGGCCGTGTCAGGATACACCGAACATTTGCTCCCCCCGCCCCCTGTAAAGCAGTCCATACACAGGCTGGTGGTGGCGGTAAATACGCTTTGGGAGATGTTCTCATGGGCGGCTCTGGACCCATAGTTGTGGTAGAACGGACTATCTGAAAGCTGCGGACTATCTGAACATCTGGACTATCATTGCGGACCAGTTGCACCCTCACATTGCGTCTGTCTTCCCAACTGGAAATGGGATCTTCCAGCAGGACAACGCCCCATGTCACAAGGCTCGAATTGTGTTGCAGTGATTCGAGGTTCATAAGGATGAATTCCAATTCATGTCTTGGCCAACTCGCCGGATTTTAATCCGATAGAGCACATTTGGGATATCATGGAGTGGCAGCTCAGAGCTCAAACAGCTCGAATATCTCGACTTTGCGTGACCGCTGTTTAGACATTTGGTACAACCTGTCTCCAGTCATCTACCAAGAACTTGTGGCATCCATGCCAAGGCGAATTCCAGCTGTTTTGCAGGCCAAAGGTAGCGCAACGCATTATTGAGTAGGCGGTCATAATGTTTTGGCTCTTCAGTGTACAATGCAACGCTGGACGATTAAAATAGAAATGTTGTTGTATTGTATGTACATATATTAATTTTTCTAAAGTGCGTTGTAAACTCACTTTACTTTCTGTATATCAAAAAAATTCATCCAATATTACGTGGAGAAATAAAAATAGTAGCAAATTGATTTTCTAGATGAACCACGATTACTCACTAAGCAACAACAGTTTCAAATCTCCCTGTCACGATCACAATATCATATTCGCACAGTATGAAAAATTTTTATTTGTCGATGGAGCTCTCAAAACATTAAGCTTGCAACAAAGTGTGCAACGAAAAATCGTGACAGTGGAATCGAGAGTTTATTTGCTCTGCAGTGCTTAAAAAAGACATTTCCTACGAAAAAATTTCTAACGTAACAAGAGATACAAAACATGATTGTTTTTACTACTGTTAACAGAGCTCTAAGTTTGTGCAGCCTAGTCGCCTTCCGTTTATTTTAAAACGCCATTCAAAACCTTTCCACAGACTCGAAAACGCAAACAAACCTCATTCTCGGATTTCGATCTGTCAACCATTACTTCTTTATTTTTGTTACAGAGCTTGTGTATTTAAGATAGGGGTGAGATAAGACTTCTGGGTATCGGTCTTGTTTTGACTATGACGAATGGGATCGGACCAGTGGTGACCAGTTGGGAGTGGGCCATTTTCACAAGCGTCTCGTCGTCGCAATGGTGGAAATCTCTTCATTATAATCGATTATCGAAACGTTACTACTTTCTTTTCTAACTGACCTGAAGAGCTTCGCTTATCCCTCTATTTCCAGTGTAAATAAAATTTTCTATTGAAAAAAATCCGATTTTTTTTCCCTTTGACGGAATATAGTTTATTCTAGCTATTTAAAAGTAGATAAATATTTTTAAATATTACATTTACAGAACAGATGTTACTTGGAAAATAGAATAGTAAAAACAACGATGCAAAATGAAATTTTCAAGATTTAGAAGAATGGTTTCTTTTTAAAGCAGGCTGTAGAAAAAATTCAGAAAAATCTGATTTAAATTATTATAATAATTATTGGTCTTAGATTAATTATTGATTTATAAATAAATTTTTAATGTTTTCGTATATTATAATTAATTATAAAGAAATTACACAAGTTATTAATACTCTAAAATGAAAACACTGAATTTAATTTATAATACAACTGTTTCAACTTTTGTTATTCGCTTTAGATTAGCACAAGATATAATATTCATTAGACATTAAAATTATGTACAACCAACATTCCGTTGAAAGAAAGAATTTCAGTTATAGAAAATTTGATGAAAAGTTCAATAACAGATAAAAATGAAATTGCAAATTCTGTAAAAATTATTGAAAATAACACGAAACCAAAATTGATTCTTCTTCAATGGAAACTTTTATTAACAAAATAATGGCTTTTCCATGCACTCTTTTAAAAACAGTATTATATCTGAAATTTATATTTTTTTCAAAATTCTCGTCAATCAGCGTATGCTATCCAACAAAATCTTCTTCGCCCAAAATTTGTAAATGTTATCGTAATCTTCTACGACTATGAAACGATAACGCATCAAATAAAATTTTAATAAAAGTTCACAGTGGAAGAAAATTTGAAGAAAAATTAATGACTCTAATGCGAAATCCTTCATCAATAAATTCACTATTTATGGGAAAGCAACAACATCATATCTATAAGCTTACAAACAACAGCAACCTTTCGTTCATTTGAAAATACATAGAAGAGATCAAACTCTAGAGCATATCCATATCTAATGACTACACTATATCAACCATAAGCAAACTTTTAATAACAAATTCAAAACCGCAGTTTTTTTACCTGTTTCCGGCAATAAGCTATTACCGTTCTGGCATTTTTGTCCGTCATTCCTTTTCATGGATGAATTAACCTTCGATAGGGATGACATCATCAACTACCACAACACTCATTTGCGGGTTGAAGAGAATTCGGATGGAATGGTGGATTCCCATCATGGGCAGCAGTTTCGCATCAATATTTGTACTGAGATTCCGGGTCTACTTGGGCCGGTTGTTTTTCGCCACTCGATGGAGCTCCAGACTATTTCTGCGATACTGTTTTCCAGCATCTGAACCATAACTTAGCGGCAAGTCTGTCGCAATGTCCCCCGCTTTTCAGAACTCAAAACTTTTTGATTTCTAAACTCAAATTGGGGATGATCTTGTCTTGCATTGAGTTCTATGGGGAAACACTTCGAACATTTACTATAACTCCGTCACAGATCCATGTTACTTGCCGTACTAAGAATCATTTCCCGAAGTCTTCATCGTTTGGAACCATCGTGGTAAACAAAGGAACACTTACTATTAGATACAAAGAATTCATTAGTTCAATTAAATATGTTCAATATAATTAAGTTGAAAACATTAAAGTAAAAATTACACAAAACAAACTTTTTAAATTTTGATAAATACTTTTATGGAATCTAAAAGTAGATATTTTGGATAATTTAAAATGTGCTATCATACTTTCATAAAGAATTCCAAAAAATTCTCTTCTTGAACGGTTACTTTGTTTTTCTATTAAGAAGCCACATTTCCTGAAGCAATCGATTTTTCAAAATCCACTTTTTTCTCTGGTCCGATTTTTTTCCTTATATATTTATATATTTAACATTTTACTGGTTGTTTTTTCACTCTGTCTCATTTGAAATTCTCTTACAATGAAGAACGAAGAAACCGTAAAAAATGAGGGATCCCAACCACAAACTTAGAGATTCCTTTCGTTCCATTTTCTCCTCCTAATATAAGAATCGATATGGAATCCGCTTTTAGGAACTCTTCTGTCCGAGCCGTCCTTTAGCGTATTCGGTCATTCGGCGATGATCTATGCCTGGTGATTGGTGGAAAGCCTAATACTTTTTTCAAGATGATTTTGTCATTCAACGTCATCCATCAACCCATCCTTCCGTTTGTGACGTTGGGAGGAGGGAGAAAAAGGAGCGAAAAGGGTTTTTTCCTCCTCCCAGTCTCCCCAAGCCCACTCACACTTCTCTACGCTTCAAACCACACTCTTCGTATGTGCAGACACATAAAACTCCCCTCGTTACGAAGGAACTCCGGCGTCGATCACATCTTTGCTGACTCTATACGACACCATAACCTTTCCGGAGGAAGCCGTCCATTTTCTTCTTACTTTCAACCTAACCAAATCGTTTAAATTATCCTCTCCACTTTTTATCTATATATTCTCTTTCAATTCTCTTTCAAAAAATTTCAGCTTCTGTTATTTCTTTCATAAGTTATATAATTTAAATATTTACAAAAAATAAATCCCCCTGATGAGGGTATTGGAAAAGAGCGCAAATTCCGAGTTCAACTATTTTTTATCTCTTTTCCACACTTTTTAACCCCTATTTTCTAAATCAAAATATAAA
Organism: Rhysida immarginata; assembly: GCA_023313115.1. Taxonomy (NCBI): domain Eukaryota; kingdom Metazoa; phylum Arthropoda; class Chilopoda; order Scolopendromorpha; family Scolopendridae; genus Rhysida; species Rhysida immarginata. The sequence goes on along the minus strand of JAHWFO010055510.1, from coordinate 1,818,802 downwards.
AGAGCTCTATCTTCTTTCGTTTCTCATCATTTCCGATTGAATAGCATATCACATGCCATAAGTTGCCATTTGAAAACATCAGTGCTGTCGCAACAACTCCAACCCTAGCGGGCCAACCGAAACCAAACTATATAAGTGAAGCAGGACATGCCCATAATAAGCTACATTCCGAATTTCAACCTTCCACTGCAAATTAAACCAATAAGTAGTTCCATTCCTCCGCAACTTAATAATAAAAATTCTTATAACTTTTAGTATAATTCGAAATTTAGCTCCTATATTGCGAATGCTCACAGAAGCCCAGAATGCCTCGCCGGTAACTCAGAAACTAAAAATAAGCGGCAGAGATGAAATGCATTCGATCCAACAGTTATTAATCCAACAGTTTTAGAAAAGGTACACTTGCAACACCTTTAGTATACAGAGTGAAATAAAACAGTATGATTCCTCACAAGAAAATAACAAATACGTTCATATCAACATATATCCGGAAATGCATAATTTCCATGAAATGGCAATAATTGGATGCACGACATCATGCCCCCATAAAAATACAGCGTGTTTTTTTTTGTTCAGAGTTACATTTGAGTGATTGTCGTACAGCGGAGGCACAATTTACCGGTATTCATATCAGAAATTAGCCGAGATGATCTTCACACATGGAACGAGAGAAGTTCCTGATGTGGAGACATTTTAACAGCGTGTGACACTAATCGTGTATAGGCTGGAAAATTGAAACGAGTGCGTCAATTCATAATAGGACATATGAACGCTTGGATTGCATCCAAAAGAAGCCACTTCAAACTCTTTTATAACGTTGACACAATTACTGCCATAATAATGTTATGTTCTACAGTAATAACTCTATTACAGAAAAAACGTATATTTCTGGACATACGTTCATATGAAAGTTTTTGTTCCTTTTCTGATCAGGAATCATCTCCTGAAGTTTTCCCTAATTGGTTTACTTCAACCTGTATAAAGACGTAAGGACAAACCATTACTAGACTTGAAATTTATCAGGTAAAATTTAATTTTCAGTGCGCTTTTTCATTTAATGAAAAATATTCTATGACTGTTAAACAAATGCGCAAAAGTTATCAATATAGCTTCAATGTCGATATCAAAGTTACGGGTGGATTACGTGACAGGATGACAAGCAAGCGTCTTTAAAGTCTGCATAATGAAGTGGGAAGATTTACATCGACGAACTTTTTTTCACTTGGATTGGAAAAGATAATACCTGTATCCATACTGGATATACATAACAGGCATCCCAGGACCTTACTATCTAATGGAGATTCGACTGTTAAGATGGCTAGTCCGTATTACTCAAAATCCCATTTATGAGCATTCTACTGCATGATCTTTATCTGCAAAGGAAACCAAAAATACGAAAGCGCGCAGATATGTCGGTGAGATCTGTTGCACAATGCACTTTGATGAATATATCAGAGTCGTGTATTGTTGATATTATTTTCCCACAAAACATTACCTGAAGTTCATGGTGAAAACGTTTTTTAATCCACCATGACCTAAAGAGGAAACCGCAAATACTAGAAAATATGCGAAATAAGGCAATAGTCAGAGGGATAATAGCAAAAGATCCCGGGCTAGGAAAATTTAGCCGAAGCCCTGGTAAAGCTACTAGCATCTGGGTTAGCAAATTATTAGCCGAGGTCCTGCTAGATTATGAAATCCATAGTCCTACGTAAGCATTTTATGATTCCTTAGCAGGCAGATTATTTAGCACTTATTAGTCAATAGGGGACTTACACCATAATAATGCACTTTATCTGAAATTCCGCGTTGCCTTATTTAGAAACAATTGACTATCCCGCGGTTGTTATTTAGCTTTGTCAAATTTATATATTTCTTGTGCAGAATTAAGCAAGCACTTTTGCATTAGTCATTTCCTAGAAATACAAACTATATGAAACTTTTCCTTCCCAGAGTTTTGACATGTAATTGCAAAAATTGCACTTTTTAACAATTTAAAAACTGTAACTTCTTTAACGTTGCTAAACTTAGTAGTAATTCCTTCTACGAATAATAATTAATCTTTGTATGAAAATTTTGAAGCTATAAAAAAGTCACCTTATTATATGCTGAAAAGCATATATTGGTTTCGCTCTGTTTGTGTGTCTGTCTGTCTGTCTGTCTGTCCGTCCGTCCGTCTGTATGTCCGACGATTACTCGAGAACGATTTAACTTTTTTAAATTCTGCTTTCGCTCTTCGATAGAGACACTTCCTGAGCTCACCTGATTAGTTTGTGATTGAAATCGGTCTAACAGTCACGTGACTATTGACACCCAAACCCCACCATTAAATTTTTTTATTGGCAATATACGGCATGTAATATGTCATTCGAACGAGAATGATGAGCACAAGATGAATATGTCATTCTTTTCGATTTTCGAATTGCTACGTCCGAGAAAATGACCTCCAAAAAGTACTTCAATGATCCCTTATTATGAGCTTTAGCTAAAGCTATATATAAGAATACCAGCTTAATCAGTACCTTTATGTGCACGGCCAGCCATCGTTTGCACGAAAACATGAAAATGGAAGAACTTAACTGCGATATATCAACTTTTGATGAGCTCTCGTGGACCCCTTCAAGCACGTGCACTAATGATAAGAATATGAACTTAGGGCATGTAATATATCAATCGAATCCTACTGACGAGTCATAAGTGAATATAATGTTACTTTTTGTTTATCATTTAAGCATTGTTGATGGCAGCTTGGAGCACGTGCCTGTTATGAAGATTTCTTGATGCACGTGCTCATTTCATTTTAAAATTCAGTGCTGTTAGGCCTATTGTTAAATGTGTTGATTAATTTTAGGGCGATTGTTAAAAATGGCTAAATAATGTTAGGCCTATTGTTAAAATGGCTAATTAATGTTAGGCCTAAGTTAAAATGACTTTATAATGTTAGGCCTATTGTGAAAAATGGCTAATTAATGTTAGGCCTATAGTTAAAAATGGCTAATTAATGTTAGGCCTATAGTCAAAAATGGCTAATTAATGTTAGACCTATAGTTAAAAATGGTTAATTAATGTTAGGCCTATAGTTAAAAATGGCTAATTAATGTTAGGCCTACAGTTAAAATGACTGTATAATGTTAGGCCTATTGTGAAAAATGGCTAATTAATCTTAGGCCTATTGTTAAAAATGGCTAATTAATGTTAGGCCTATTGTTAAAAATGGCTAATTAATGTTAGGCCTAAGTTAAAATGACTTTATAATGTTAGGCCTATTGTGAAAAATGGCTAATTAATGTTAGGCCTATAGTTAAAAATGGCTAATTAATGTTAGGCCTATAGTCAAAAATGGCTAATTAATGTTAGGCCTATAGTTAAAAATGGCTAATTAATATTAGGCCTATAGTCAAAAATGGCTAATTAATGTTAGGCCTACAGTTAAAATGACTAAATAATGTTAGGCCTATTGTGAAAAATGGCTAATTTATGTTAGGCCTATAGTTAAAAATGACTAATTAATATTAGGCCTATTGTTAAAATAGCTAATTGAAGTTAGGCCTATATTTAAAAATGGTGTGAATGCGTTTTGAATCAAAGATATTTCCACTGTTTATTTAAACCAAGTGCAAGTAAACGTGAGATATTCAAATTTAAAATTATATCTGCGTCACAGCTAAAGCTCCTTGGAATGCTTAAAAGATTTTTCCCGACGGTGCTTTGAAACAATGATTTTTCTCTCCTGACGTTTATGGTAACTTTGATCTAGCAGTGGAAAGAACATAGGCCCAGTAGTTTAAAACATTTAACATTAGACGTGCGAGAATTTCATTTCTCATTTCGCGCGTTTGGAAAGATTCGTGTGAGCGCTGCAATCGAATACGTAAATTTACATGCAGTTTTCGCCATTGCTCTATATAAAAATATTACTGTATATAATACTAAACAACAAATTTTTATAGTCTACTTTTCAGCATATTTGAAAATCGTTTTACGAGTTATATTCTTGTTCTTATAAGTTTCTGGATTTTCATGTTTGAAGTTCTCGTTACTACATGAAGAACTTCATATTTGAGTTAACTCTACATTATGCTTTCTTTAATAAATATGGAGACGGAAAAGTGCAATAACAAAGGAGAATTCTTAATATGTCCATAATCAAGGAATTTGCTTAGCTAGCACTTGAGTTACATTGCATTCATATTCTTATTCCATTCTATTTGAGTTTCTTTTCCAGCCTGTTTATCTTTGTTACCAAGAAGATGAAACCGTTTCTCTGAATTAAGATTTCTTAAAAATAAAAAAGAAATAGCGCCCTTAAAAACTTTTTCATTAAGCTAATGTTTTTACTTTTACTTAAATGCGTTTTGAACAATGTTCATAACAGCAACGTTGAGAGTCTCGGGATAACTTTCTGTATATCTTAAAAATAATTAGCAACAGGAGTCTCAATTTGAATTGCTTACACGGCATTTAACTTTATTTGTATAGTAGAACTTCGCTTGTACGGACTTGACGGGACCGGACCCTCTCCTTACCAGAAAAAGTCCTTACCATCCAGAAAATACACCCTTATAAGCCCATTTGGTCGTATATTTTGACTTAGTATTTTTTAGGGATAAAAAATTATTTATACATCAACACGATTTATGTAATTTATTTACTGTATTATATATATATATATTTATATATGATTTTTTTTATATACGGAGGGTTGATTCAGATAAAATGAGACGGACTTTAAACGCCGTGTATGATCTTGACGGAATGTGATTTGCATGACTCGTCCACTATTCATGGGGATTAGCTTTGTATACACTTGTTGCTGTTATTTGGGACATTTTGTGCTGAAACATGGCTTCCAAAATCACAGCTTTTTGGGAAGGGTATATGTTTGGCTTTTCCAACGCTAACTTCAGTCTTTCGTGCATTGTGGAATTATGCAAACGAAATGGTATTGTGGTATCCAAAGCTACTGTGGGTCGAATAATCAAAAAGAATAAACTGCGACCATCTAATGAACGTAGACGAGCAGAGAAGCACACCAGAAACAAGCCCCAGCCAACATGCCGAGCTCAGGTGGTGCGAGAAAACCGGTCTGAAGTGCTGAAAGAAAATCCCCCCACACAAAGAAGTCTAGTCCAAAGGAAAGGTATTTAACAGTCTCCAGAATAATTCATGACAATCTTGGGCTGGAGCGACGTCATAAAGCGCGCGGTCACAGACTGTCGGCCAGGCACGTGCAGGAACGATTCACCAACGCCAGAAAACTGTATGAAAACCATCTTGCAGGTGACCGATGGAAGTGGATTGTCTCCTTGGATGAAGCTTGGGTGCACCTCGATGACACCAACAAACCCAGGGCAATTTACTATCGCGAAAGAGGGGGCAAGACCAGGTCCGATTTTGTCCGAAGGTGCAAGGAAAAGTTTTCAAAGGGCTTCATGGTGGTTGCCGGATATTGCTCACGTGGACTGCTCACGATTCGTCGAGTTCTTGGAAACTGTAAAATTAGCGCAGCTTACTTCCAGAGTAATGTAATGGACCACATATATCGGCAGGATATCCCACGTCTGTACCCTGGTGAGCAATCAAAAGTTTGGATCCACATGGACAAGGCATCAAGCCACACTTCCAAGTCATTTGTGGCTTACTACAGGAAGATGGAACAGGAGACGGGCATACGAGTTATTTCCTTCTCTCATGTGCCTGTAAAATCTCCTGACGCATCACCGATGTATTTCTGTGGTTTTGGTCTCCTGAAACGACGGCTCGGAAGTCGCCGACCAAGAACCGTTGATGGGCTATGGAAAGTGTGTCAGCAGGTGTGGAACGAACTTCCCATGGAGTCCCTCAAACTCAGCCTAGTTCAGTGGAAATTACGGTGCCGGGCGATAGTCCAACAACGTGGTTCTCACATCGAATACAACCGATGGTGGCGCCATGGTTTTACACCATCGTAACAGAACTGCAAAGTCGTCTCATTTTATCTGAATCAACCCTCCGTATATACGTATTATAGGTCAAGAGATTGTTTTTGTTGACAACTGACCTGGCGGGATCACACAATATCAACGCGCAACCCACATTCGTATATGGCTACATTTACCGCTTTTAGCTTCAAAACAATCAAAACTTTTGATCTATTTTTTTCATTGGGTGTCCCTACCATCCCGATATCCGTACGACTGAGGTTCTACTGTTTATAGAAATGAACACTAAGCTAACTCCATAAGCGTGAGTCCCCAATATCTTTAAAATGGAAACATGGTTTTAAAAGGCTCCCACAGAATAAGTTTCAAAAAGAGCAGCAACCTGAAAGAAATCGTGCCAGCTCAGGTTTTTGTCTTCCAACAATATAACTTTTACGTATATCCATAAATATTCGAATTTATTAGAGGTATCTGAATGGTTATCGTATTTTCTTGACATTATCTTCTACAGTAAACTGTTCGACACTCTCATTGGAAGTAATTGGTTAAAATTCAACGAAAATGCACTGCTAACAACACAGGCAGCTACCCATTATTGACAGTCTAAAGAAAAATTTCATTTTTTGCAATAGCGAATGTAGAAGAAGCGAGCCACAAATCCTTGAGGTACATGAAATGAATACAAAATGGTAAAACACTGACGTTTTCACAGATGCACCAGTGCCATTAACTATTACCCCTATGAATTCTTTTTGCTCTTAACTTCAGCCTTTTTCATTGTTTAACCTCTCTCTGTACATTTCTTTATTTGTAATGGAAGAAAATTGTCATTTGACGGGTTCAGAATAAGCTTATAGATGAAGTTTTATTAGAACTGTCTGTGGTTACGCCTGTGCAAATCCGCTAATTCAGTAAATGATTAGCACTACTAATTCATACCGGCAATTTTGATGCACGTAAATTAGATTTATTCTAGTACTTAATTTAAAAATTAATTTTAATTTATTCCTGAGTGACGTTGAGAAATTTGTTGATTAAAACCAGAAACCGCTATATGTAAAAAAGCAAATACTCTGGCAGTCACTTGATTTGAACCACTTGAACCAATATCAGAATTTGAGTTAATGAAGTGGTAACATTGGCGTGTTTTTTTTTTAACATAAATATAAATCCAGAAACTCAACTACTTCATAAATTGCATTTACTAGATTATCTGGTTATAATAGTTGTAAAACTTTTCTTGTCCCTCTCAGCAATTTAATTAATTAATAAAAGCGTTGAAATTTCAAGGGTTTCTAAATAATTCCTGCAAATTAATTAGAACGTCTAAAAGCCTTATATGATTGAACTCTTGAAATTGGAAGTTACTTATTAGTGCTAGAGAGATACGTATATTTTGATTTCTCTGTTGTTGTTTTTTAGTTTTAATATCTACTCATTCAGAAATTTTAATTAACTTTTGTACTATGGCTGCTTTATACTCAATAACAAGAAAATCCTCCCGAGGAAGATATAAGAAAGTAGCAGAAGCCCTGAGTTCATCTAATTTTACCCCCTCATCTGCACTTTTTAACCCCCAATTGTTTTAATCAAAAATTAATTTTTTCGAATGTAGTATTTAGAAAATATGAAAGAACCCTATTTTATTTCCTTTATCATCATTTTCAATTCAATGATGTATCATGTCATATGTTGCTATAGTTCTAAATACCACATAGATCATTTTGTCCCCTCTACCTCCCACCTCCGTAATTCCGACCCCAATGGGCCAATCAAAACCAAATTAAATAGTAAAGATGGACATAGCCTTAAGAAGCTACATTCCGAATCTGAAACTTTACCTCAAAAATGCAGAAATTATAAAGAGGACAGACGGAAGGACAACATTCTTCCGCTACTTAATAAGGAAGCTACACTGAAAGCTTTTTTCCATAAAAATGAGGCTTTCCCATGTAATTTAAATATTGTCGATCATCTAACACTACACAACAGAGGTCGCTTGTAAGCTGTAGGAATGGGCTCAAAGAAAGCTGCATTCGGACATCGAGAGGGGTACAATTGTTGGATGCCACCTTAAGGGCAAAAGAGTTAGAGAGACGTCAACCATCTAAATATCTCCAAATCATCTGTTGAAAACAGCATCCGGACGTGGAAAGATAAGGGTATGATAAGTGTTCAGTCCAGGATCGGAAGACCCAAGATTATGTCGGCCAGACACAGAAGGGCGCTTCGCAAGGTGGTCACTGCAAACCGTAAAACATCGGTTAATGGACTGATAAGATCGTTGACAGATTCCACTGAGACAACTATAAGCACTAAGACTGTTCGAAAAGCACTGCATTCACTGGGTTTTCATGGCAAAGCTGCGGCTTGTGTAACCCACATCAGCACCTGCAACGCAGCAAGGAGATTGCAGTAGTGCAAAGAGAGACAAATGGTTGAATGGAGTGACGAGGCATGATTCATCATCTGGCAATCGGATGAAAGGATTTGAAGAACGTTACCTGGCAAGCTGTGTAGTGCACGCAATGAAGTTTGGCGGAGGATCAATAATGGTGTGGGGGTGCTTTTCGAGATTTGGTCTGAGTCCAATCGTGTCTGTGACTGGTCATCTGAATGCGAAGCGTTACCAAGACAACGCCCCACTCTCTGCTCTCTGGCAGCACTTTGAAAATTGCCCTTTTCTTTTTCAACACGATAACGCACATTGCAACAAAGCAAGGGTTGTAGACAGTCGGTTTGATGAAATGAGAATGCAAGAACTTGACTGGCCTGCACAGAGCCTCGATCTCAACCCCATCGAACATCTTTGGGATCTGTTGGAGCGTCCGAAATCTGTAGCTGAACCGTCGAAGGCACTTTCGGAATGGCAAAAAATTCCTGCGAAAACATATCAAAACCTTGTGGACAGTTTGCCCGACAGAATAGAGGCTGTTTCCATTAAACTGGTGGTGTCTCATGACTTTTGGCAAAGTAGTGTATTATAAACATTGCTAATTTGATGATGAAATAATGTATGATGTGATCGTATTTTGTTCTTGTCATTTATGTTATAATAAAAATGTAGAATTCTAATACAAACAATAATAATAATAGTAATAATAATAATTTATTAATGTTTGACATTTCGGTGTCTAGAAAATTAACATAAAATTTTTTAAACCCCATTTTTCTGTCCTTGTTTGTAAATTTATTATTCTCGATATTTTAACGAAATATTTCTTAGAATTTCATAAGTTTTGTTCTATGTTAAGGTCTTACTTTCATAAAACATTGCTAAATTTCTCCTTTGTTGAAGAAAAAAATCAATTAACGAGGTTGGCAGAACTGCATTTCGGTGAAAGGTCTCAGCTGTTGCGTTTCAATAACCACGACATGTTGTCTCTCGACCAACTCAAACTGAAGAAGGAAGTTTTCTTTTACAAGAAACAGATAAGACTAAAAAGATGTCTGGAGAAGTTTTAAGAAAATTTCTTAAAGTTCTTATTGGAAGGAACGACGTCAATGAAAAGCAAAGGAAACGAAAACACTAATGAGTAATGAGAAATAATGTAATGTTAGAGATTGGGAATATTCATTAAATTTTTGGTGGTTTAGCATTTAAAATACCTTCTACTAATGAGGGCTTTGTTTGTCATAAAGCAATTACAAGAAAACGCTTGAAGATATCTAGGTAAAAAAGACATTCTACATGATTAGCTATCTTTTAATTGAAATTTTGAACTTCAGCTTTTCCTTAAGGTTAATGCATTCGGAATGATCGACTAATTACGGCTTGAAAACTTGGAATTCCATCGGTTCCAGCAATTCTCTCTCTCTTTTTTCTTTCTTTCCTTTTTCCTATTCGGCCTTTTCTCTTTCGCCTAGAATAGAAGCCAAAGACGCGTATACGCCGTTCCCTTTTCCATTTGGTCTTCGAGCTGTGGATTTACAATTCATGAAACGGTGCCTTGTCTTCTCAGTTTCATCAAATTGACCATTCCGAAATGGGAGAATTATTCTCGTTTGTTTCGCTTCCTTCCATTAACGGAGGCACTTTCCCTTAAGTGTCGACGCCTACCGAAGAGGGCCTCGGTGCCGTTTTCATCTCTTCCCCCTTGAGCCTTGTCCATTGGACGGGAGATAGGTGGGGAGTAGAAGAACTTAGGTTTGTCTTACATTGAGGTGGCTCACCCTCTTCACCGCCCCCTCACTTCATCCTCCGGTTGAATATTCTCCTACGTGTCTGAATGTTCAGCCAATTTAATACCAGCCGAGAAGAGATGGAGCGGAGGGCCACAAGTGGTCACCAGGCCATTAAGAGAGCTCGTCGCCATGGAAACGCTTCGGACAACTGGACAGTTTTTGAATTTTATTTCACCATTTTCCTTAGCTTCAATTCGCACAATCTTAAAAGAATGTTAAATACAAAATAGAACTGTACGACTAATTTTATTATATCGTTGAATTTCTTTCCTAATCTTAGTTAAATAATTCTTTAATTAGAGTGGTGTTTGAATCTTCATGCTTCAAGGTTAACATTTCATTGGTATTTTAAATAAGTTCTAAAAATGAATGTACAAAAACGAGTTCAATAGCCAATTACCAGTTAACTCCAGCATGTAAAATTAACTTCTTGAAGCTTTATCTTTCTTCGATTCAAATATGATTCAAATATGATTCAAATATGATGCGTACTGGGAAATGTTTAACAACCGGCTCTCTCCATCCTGTAAGAATTCTACCTTGGACAGCTTTCAACTACATAGGAATATATGCCCCGATATGAGCCTTATAAGAAGATGGAATCTTTTTTGATGAGAACATATTCAATTAATTTTTGCCCTTCTCTCGTATATAAGCTTTTAAGATCTTAGTCGGATCGATCTGAGAAGAACGGGAAACAAAGATTTGGCAGTTTTAATTAAAAGACCAATGTAGAAGTTATCGAATGCTTTTCTGAAGGATTTGAACAGTTGCAATTAGAGTTTGACAGACTTAGGCAACACAGTCCTCGTGTTCAGGAGGTGTTCAGGTTGACAGTTAAACCAAATAAATATGTTGGTTGTTGATTCAGAACGATATTGATTGGATGAGTTCTATAAAAGTTTTTGAAAGATTCTGAAGTCTTGGGATGGAAATAAGTTTCACTACCATTCGAGTCTTCACTGCTTCGAGAGATTATTAATTTCTGGGATCCATTTGTGAAAATAGTAGCGGATCCCAAAACTGAACATTACCATGCCCTACATGAACTGCTGGAGTCCATTTGTTTTAAAATCAGCAATAAATTATAATTTGTCTCATTATATGAAAAAAGCTGCAAGGCACTATGGGAAAGCCAGGTTACCAACTGTCATCTCATTCAGATCAACGCGCAGCCAATAAAAAAGAAACTGAATGCATAGAGGCTAAAATGAAACTGAAACAGTGCTTTATGTTTTTGAGCACTACGCGTGCGCAGTCGGAGACTACTTCACGGGGCGGAGGTGAAAAAGTAGTGATGTGCTTTCCCATACTGCCTTGCAGCATTTTTCATACAGTGAGACAGAGTATAGAAAACTAAAACTTTATGGAATTAGGTAATTAGACGTTAGATGACCTACAAGTTCACCTGTTAGACGTATTTGTTCGCAGCCTCGGTAGTCTCGATGTATTGGTATAACTAGTTGGATGCGTTGGTAAGTTTATAATATTTGACCTGCCTTTATATGTTCATACACTTAATTTTCTACATAATATCTTCTCCCTTAAAGATTCCCGAACATTAGAATTCTTTATACCATTTCTGACTTTGTCTTCTTGGTGGTTGGTTCGTTCGTTGTTAGTCTGCTTTCATTTTGTTACTTTATATATTCTGGAATTAGTCGTAATGAACAATTTGGCAAAAGTTTTGGAACTCTGTTGTCACATGATAGACTTTTCTACCTATGTATTGGTTTAATTTGATTATTATCACATTCATATTGTTGCCCAGTGTAATCAAACAACAAAGTATTGCTTTTTAGGAGAAAGTACCCAATACTGAATGAATTTAACGTCCTGAACACGAATATCACATTGAAAAAAGTTGATTGGCTCTCGTTGCAAAGATATTGGCGTATTGTCCCTTGTATAGGTGCTATTGAAGAGGATTAACTACAGCAATTATGGCTGGCAGATTCGAGTTGACCTGAAGGTAGTGTCTCTCTTGATGGGTTTGTAGTAGGGATATACAAACTATTTCTTTTTCCTTTATCTATGGGATAGCAGAGCAATCGATTTTCGCAACATTAAGAAAGACTGGCCTCCGAGGTCATCTTTTAACCTGGAGAAACGTATATACAGCACCCGTCATTGGCAAAACCACACAAAATCATATTTTCTCCTTTCAGCCTTGTAAAAAACGTGGTAAAGCCATGAATAAGAATGGACCAGCATTCATGTACCTGCCAAATCAGCTTTTTCTTAGTCATATTCATGTTCAGCACATGAATTCATTAAGAAGTGACTATTTTCATCTCAGAAGAATGAACTTTTTGAAATTTTGTTGCCCAGTTTATAGGGGAAAATATCTTCGCATTGAATGATGGGTATAGCTGCCATTTTTTGAGGGCAAGAGGAAGGCAATCCTATACTGCTACTCATCGAAGTGCGCCGTTTTTGCCCGACTTGTTATTGTATAACGATGGTAACGAGTTGTTGCGTGTTTGGATGTATTGTATAACAATGGGATAAGTTCAGAGCCATGGCAGCCATGGGTCTCGATGCCCTCAAAAGATGGCGGATATTCAATGTTTATGTTTTGATATTTCTCCCTATTGTAGGTTTTTCCTATTTTAAAATTTATTTAAATTGCTTTTAAAAAAATTGTAGACGCGCCTTTTGATAATTTAGGAATAATACTTTTTCAATGTTATCATCTGTTATGTTACCCATTCGAAATTGCTTTGGCTTCATAAAGCCTCAACAGGAGGCAGAAGCAGCAATCGGTCTCATTTCATCGGCAATCATTTTGAAATTCTATCATCTACATTCATCCAAGTGGTGCTTGTTGAATTACATATGTGAGCAAAGGTTTTCGCACACCCGTCCGATAACAATGCTATGTGTCCTGATTTATTATTATTATTATTATTATTATTAGAATGTAAGCACTTCAGATGGAGTAAATTAATAACATGGACAATCGTAAAAAAGATCACCAGCTCAAACCACTATAGATAAAACCAAGAACACATTAGCGAGGCTTAAGTTTGAGTCGATAAAAAAATGAAAATAATTGTCTGTAAAAATGCACACAAGAGTTATTATTATTACACTGATACACTTTGTCACGTAAGTCAGTAGGAAGTTCATTCCATTATTGTATCGCACTATAAAGGAAATGTTTTGATGCAAAGGTTGATGTGCGGTGGGAAATCTCGAACAAAAACAACCGAGTCTTGCGATAAGTGCTTCCCTCACAGCCAGACTTTCACAGAAGATGCCGGATGATCTTCGCATCGTATTGCACTGGCTAATTCAGACGTTAAAGCTGTATTTGATAAAGTGGTAATCGTGGGAAGAAGATGATGGGTATAGGTCTGAGAAACCGATTGTATCTTGTCCAGTCTAAAGACTATCCTTATGATACGATTGTAAGTTGTGGTTAGTCGTTTAATGTTTAATGTTAAATATACTGGATGACGTTTATATATCTATGTGATATCTAAATATAATGGAATATATATAGAAACCTACATACTGGAATCATTTGTTAAAAATATTATTGTGCACAAAGGATAGTTAATCGCTAAGTGCGTTCCAACATGGTACCATCATAAAATGTCATCAATGCAATAAATCTGTAAGCGAGAAATCCGACAATCTACAAATGCCTTTTTCAACTGTAAAAGGCATCACTGTCAATTGGATATCTCAAAGGAGAAACATTAATGATACCGCGTAATAGGCCAAAGAAAATGATACATAGATATCGTCAACTGCTAGCACGTGTGACACGATGCTATCGAAAATCTTCAACTGAAAAGTTCCGACATGACATTTGAAGTATTTCCAGTACAATGACCATTCGCCAGAAAATGAAGATCCTGACTTTCCATGGCCATGCTGCTATTCATAAGTCCCATATCGGTAGAACCAGTGCAAAACGAATGGTATTATAGCTACAGAAACTGGAGCATGGAACAATGGAAACATATTTTATAGAGCGAAGAATCTCGGTTACATTCTAGTAATCAGATGTTCGAGTTTGGATCTGGTGGATGCCTACATACGTGGTGTCACTGTGAAGTTCGGAGGAGACGGTCTCATGGTATGTATCTCAATTTCATTGCTTGAATTTGGCCAATTTATTTTTCATAGCAGGAACTATGACATCCTGCAACTTAGCTACTCCTGCCCTGCCAACATTGTGGCAACAGTTCGGATCATTTCTGTACCGACAATTGAATGCTCCTTGTGTAGGAATATTCTGGGGAGACAGGTTTTGAAGAATCGTACATTGAACACCTATAGCATGAATCGGAGCGACTACTAAGAGCTAGGTCGGATCGCCCAGTATTGTGATTGAACTCATCAATGGTCTTGGGGACGAATGAAAGAAAATTCCAGAAGCTATCTACCAAAAATCTGGTGGAAAATTCTTTCTGGAGAGTAGATCCTTAATATAAGCAAAGAGAGGATTCAACACCATGTTAATTCTAAGAAATCATGGCTGAAATGCAAACGTGCAGATGTCTGGAAACGTTTGATCACAATATTTGTTAATTCTGACACTTGCCATTTAAGGGATCATGAATGACAATCAAATAAAATACACTAGAGTGGAAAACAAATATTGAAAATTTTTCCTAATATTGAATGCATTACATTTTTCAGAGAACATTTTGAAAGTTTGTTTTTTTAGTGAATTTTGAAAATGTACAGAAGGCGGTGATGTAGACTCTATCAAGTCAACGGTTCGAATATGAATGGGAGTTTGGTCTTTGTATAAACTGGCATTTTAAATAAAGAATATATAAAAGTTTATAAAGCACAAATTTTTTTCCCTCTGGATTCATAGTAAAGACCTCAAGAGGTTCCATACTTAGGACATAAAAAGAAAACAAGTTTTATACGTTTTAAAATATGTTTTATAGATTTTTTTATTGCTGTTTTGAGTTTTATTAAATTTTTTGCGTAAAAAGTCCGCGGGTCAAACTACAGCATTCTGAAAGCTATAATTTTTTTTATTTATGACTTTTCTTTTCATCATCATCATTCTTCTCCCATTCAACATGTCATTGCTCCTTAAACTGTTCTTCTATTTTTAAGACTCTAATGCCAATGAGAAACTTCGTTATTGCTCACATGAGCAGTTTCAACTCTAAATGCTCTGGTAATGAGTTTTTCTGTAATTTTATTTTAACATGACGTCACAAAAACCTCTGAGCTAAACTTCTTCTCTTATTTTCGTATTTTTTAAACATTTTTATTTAGTCCTTTATATTCGAAGAGAGCGTGTTTTTTTTTCAATCACTGCCTATTCTCAAACTAAATTGATTCTCGGGCAATTTTATATATCGTGGTTCAGGGAACGTAACTATATCAATGTCAGCAGGATTTAAAAACTAAAGCAAATAGAACAAAATAGGATGACGGGGTCTGTATGGGATATGGCCATAACCCTTTTATAAGAGCAGATGGGAACTCTTGGGTTTTTCTTATAATTCTTCATTTTCAGCTGAATAAACAAAATTAAATTACAAAAGATACTAAAATGTCCAACGTTCTTATCCAATCATGCATTCACTTTAGTCTCTACAAGCATGTGGAAGAGTGTCATATTGTATACTCTCATCTCAGTAAATATCGTTATCACTTTTACAATAGTAGTTTATTCTGTGAAACAATTTGAAGAAGTCGTCCAAAATTTAAATTCAAATTTTGATTGCAACGACTGAAAGACACGGTAATTCCAAAAGTTTCAAAAAAGTTCACTGCTGGAGAAGCCTTGAAACTTGTTAAGATCCTCGACGGAAGAGATAAAAATAAAAAAAGTGGCTCAAAGAAAGCTGTGAAATGAAACGGATTTCTTCTTCCTCTTCATTATTTTCCCCTTTTTTCCCTCCTCGTTCTCCTTCTCTCGCTCGTTTTTTCTCTTACACTGGCTCCGTCTTCAGGGAATTCTCAGTCTACGCAATCGTTCTCTCAAGATTTTGCTCTTTCCATGCAAAAAAACATTTTCATGGAGACGAACTCGTTTAACCCATGAACTCCTCGGAGCAAGCGAAACCCCTTCGGATTCCCTTAGTAGAAAAACTGTTGATCTTCTATCCACCCACAACCCTTCCCATAAAAAACTCGCTTTTTCTTCTCTTCTTTTCTTTCTCTATCTGTCTTTTCTCATCTCTCTCAATCTCGTTACTGTCTCCAACGTCCATTAACGTTATACTTTTTTCCCACCATTTACCAGTCACAATGACAGGGTGGTGAGGGGGTTTCTTTATTTTTTCACTTTAACTTCTTTCTTCTTGAATTTTTAATTCTGCTTTTATTTCCTGTCCGGGAACCATAATGAAATACTATTTTCTAGAAGTGGCCTGTTCCGTCTACAACTTTGCTCTTTTCCATTTTCCTTATCGTCTTAATTTATCAAGCGTAAGAATTAACCGTTCGCATGCAGTTCGGATTCGCTCGGCATTTGCAAATAACTTAATAAAAGAAATGATGGCTGAGAGAGGAGCTTTTTTGGATGTAAACAAATTGCCTCCTCTGTTATCTGTCTCTGTCAAATTTAATCTTTTCTTTTATGTTTTCGTCTCTACACGAAAAATTATCTCCGAACTCGTTTAAACTCGAATGAATTTTATTATTTAGTATGTAGAGGTATAAGAAATTTTATTTATCGTCTTGAAGGTTATTAGATTATAGCCTACTTCAAATAACTACATCATAACTCTAGACACATAAATGTATAATTTGCAAAGAATTAATTAAATTGGCTTGAAATCCTTCATTGGAACTAAAATTTCGAATCTTTATTAAGACTAACAAGGGAATCCTTCGAACATGTATTCACAGATTTCCACCAAATTGAAATATGTTACTCAATTGAAGCTACAATAGATGCTTGCAAAATAAGAGAGTGCGGATTTTTGTTTCTTTCAAAATAAACCACGAAAACGAAAAAATTTGAGCCATTGTTAAAGCGGTGTATTAATGCGCTTAACGGAACTTCTTTCTTCCACTACTCACAGCAATAAGCACGAATCCAATTCAGATGAAATAGACAGGAGCAGATGGCAATTGAATGGCTTCTCAAATTTCTAAACAAACTTAGTTTTTAAAATAGATTATTACAATTAGCTAATTGCCTTCCAGTAAAAAATGTCTAGAGTAATTAATAACCATTTCCTTAATTTATTATTTCATTTTATTAAATAATTCGGTAATCAAACACGGGGCTGGTTTCATGTGCAACGTCGAGTAATACGTTGCGTTGGTGAGGGGGTATGTATCGCGGTGCTTTATAATTTTAAATAAAAATAGTATTCATGGATGCCTACCTCATCCTATAAATTATTTCGAGGCGAATAATTGTACAGCAAAATTAAGGTTTTATGCTTAATAACAGTGCTCTAACTGCAATTCTTTGTCGATTGCCGCTAACAAGTTTGCTTCCCTACTTTCCGCCATGTTTTTTGAACTCTGCGCGCTTCCGGGGCGCTTCACTGGCGCGCAACGCTATCGCTTCCACGGTGTGCTTGCGCGCAAAAAAAGGCTATCTGGGGTTCCCTTGTAAGTATGAATGTCTTAATAAATTTTGAATTGTTAAATATTATTACAAAGAAACGTCGATTGACTGTATTTTCTGTTTGAAACTGAACACGAAATTTGTCACAACTATTGTCAAAGAGGAGATATAATGCTTTAACAATAAAGATGGCGACGTTTTTATACACTAGAAATAGGCTATTTCGCATGCTCTTAATTCTAAACGTCTGGTCACACTATCTATGAACTTAAAACGAAGCGCGCATGGTCAAGCTGATATCAATCCGCTTGAAAAAGAAGCTGAAACTATTCTGAGGCTTCTACTTGGTTGCTTGTATACTTGAAACCTCCAATTAATGGAAAAATGCACAACAATTTTTAATAAAAAAAAAACACCTCACACACATGCTGAATATTTTATATATAATATATTGTTTATTGCATATTATATAACTCGTCAGGAGATGGTGCTGCGGTCAACGAATTAGGAATCTGTACAATTTAGCATTCAATTGCGAAATAATCAAAATAACAGTATAAACTAATTATATTTTCAAAATGATTCAGAACATGTTACACATTTAAATAGCATTTAGGAAGCAATTTCATGTTTTTTACAAAATAAATATCCGAAAAGAAAGGGTTTGTTTGTTATGGTGTATTTGAGCCACATGGTGAAACTGTAAAACCAACCCATGCGCATTTCGACTTTAGTTCATAGTTGCCGGGACGCAGGAACATTAGTCACACCAATTAAGCGCTTTAATTTTCGATCATCACTGATTTAGATTATTTTCTTAAAACTTATATCAATGGTTAACGGATCTTAGCAGTTACCATTAAATCCATAATCATCATTAAGGAAATCTTATTAAAAAAGAATATAAAGTAAAATGGGAATAAAAAGACCGTACTAATTTCTTTATATGCATATTAAAGAATTTAATTTGATCGTGAGAAAAGGTAATTCAAAAAGACTCGTTTGTATTTGCTGTTCAGAATATTGTATGTATTATTTCTACGCTTTTCCATTTTATATATTCAGAAAAATGACTTTAAATCCCCCCACCCCCCACCACCACCACCGTTTCCTGCGTAAGTTGAAATTATTGCGCTTAAAAAGAGAATTACCGCTTTCATTAAATTTTGTGTCCAAACTTCCATCTTTAAGTGAGTTAGATAAAGTTTTATAAAGAAAAGAAGTGATAAAATCCTCAGATCTATTTTGAAATTTTAAATACAAATATTTATGCGGCAAGCTTGATTCATTATACCATCATAATCTTTTCCTGCTACACGTAAAGTGCATTACTTTTTGAGGAATTCCTTTTCTTGGTACTTACAGAAAGGAAAATAAATAAGGCAATATTAAAATGTTTAAAGCTTTTAATTTATTTTACGAAAGCTTTTACAACTCCGTTATCGAATATTCATTGGATTACTCGTTTCTCTCATGAATTGAAAGATTTTATTTTCCTTATTTGCAAGTGAAAGGCTTCATGTGGGACTGATGACGCAATATGCAAGAGCTTTAATTGATGCTTTTAAAGCTTCCTAACTTAAAATTAAAATTTCAGTGACTCTCGCTAAATCTTCATTATCTTACTCAAACTCATATTATTTAAGAATTTTAAAAGTAGCCTAAATTGCTGGATAACTCTAGTTTTCAAAGCAGAGCTATTCTCTTCCTGATCACAAACATGAATTAAATCAGCTTCATCTAGAATAGAAAGATTGTGTGAAGAGGTGGTTGATATGTACAAGAGTTAAGTTTGTACTGTCCTCACGGAAATAACATAATTTGCGATTATCTATTTAGATCATAACTTCTATATTTCTATGTCACATATGAGCTGCCGGTTAAATCTCTTAGCTACAGGATAGATCGTTGCTGTCTGTTGAGCTACAACATTTGTAACGGTCGTGGTTCACTCTTTGTTTTGGCTAATGGTACCACGAACATTTAACGCTGTCTGGCTGAATATCATGGAAAATTATATCCACTGCCCAGCTACATTGTGGAAGCACTGAAGGTTCATTTGTATATCAGGAGGATAATGTACCTTACTTAATCCCGAGCTATTATCTCTGGTTTGAAGAAATGTATATGTAAGTACTATACTGCTAAGCTCAATTCCAGGACTTCAACTCAATGGAGCATCTCCGGAATGAATCCAAAAACACACGGAATAAGAGAAAGGTTAACATTATGTCGAGGTTTTGAAAGAGGAGTGCGCAAACTTACCAAAACCCTGCTGGGACATGTAGGGGGCGTGGCATCTTCAAGTTGCCATTACGAAAAAGGGTAGCTCCAATTAATATTACACAAATTGCAAACAAAGAATGGGACAGGTGATAGACTTCAAACGAACATTCAGTTTACAGTAACGGATTTGATAACTACAGAATTGTCTAATTTATTAGAGTAACAATTTTTTTATACCTATACCTTACCGGCCACAAACTATGCTAGAGCAGTACTGCTTTGGACAGTTTTCTTTATCAAATGCTCTTAATGTTGTCCCAAAACTTTTGTATCGGGTTCTCATAACTTTTGTATGAGGTTTTGATCATTTACACTTTCCACGTGTAATTGGTGAACAGGACCCGCTTTCAATAAATGTGGTTTCCATGCTATAATATTTTTTATGTATTACCTTGGTTATAAGTCCTCTTTTTAAGAAATTTCCGTTGGGCCCCTGAAAGATTTCAGCCTAACTCATTCAGACGGTGTTCAGCCGCTTTGCTTTGCCTGCTGATGTCTAATTTATTACTTCATTTGCGGGTTTTACATAAAATGAGATCAATTCATGTGTGTTTTATTGATACTGTTATTCTTCTGTTTCATTTAAGTCATTTGTGCTATCAGTGTTCATACTTTTGAAAATGAGATTAGGAAAAATCAACAGATCTATTCCCAAGGAAAAAAGCCTCTTTGAGTCCTCTATTAATATAAATTTTTAATTATTGTGTTCAAGAATGAGTTTTTAAAAAGTGTATGTTTATTTTTAAGTCCATGTTTGAGCCCATTAATCTAAAACTTGGGTATGTGTGTAATCCTAATTTCAACGAAGCATACCTCAGAGATCAAGAAGATGCATGCCTGGGGCAAACCTACGATAATGCATTTTTAAAATGTCAGCTTTCATTAAAGAGCACTGAAAAAAGTAAATATATTTTGAGTGAAAGAGTTCCTGAATAGGTTGGAAAATATTGTATACAATAATGACTTTGTAAACTTTCAGCTACTTTTGTTAACGTGCCGTTTTTTGCTGTATAACGATTTTATAAAGTATTGTAATTCTGGCTTTGGTCTGTTTTGAAAATTACTTAGCTTTCTAGTCATTTTAGAATTCAGATAACATTTTCTTTATAGATACATCTTCATTATAAGAATGAATTTTTTAACATTAATTCTCTGCAAATCTCCCATAGATCCTATAAATATTAGATTCCACACTCGACGATTGCCCCAGAGACATTTCTATTAAGAGAAGACCCTTTCACATTCTCAGAGACATCCCTCATTATCCATTCGACTTACATCTTGAATTCGGATCACGTCCCTTTAATGCCACAATGAACCAATAGAAATTATTATCATTTCTTAATATTCTGGGAATCTTTAAAAAATTCTTTCTTTTTAATATTTAAGGAAAAATTGTCTAATTGGTATTCGCCAGGTCAATTCTTCAGCGTTATTAACTTTTCTTAAAGGGGAAGGTTCGTTGGGAAAGGGTTCGAAAAGTATGACGGGGAAAGAAAGAAAGAAAACTTCGCTCTCCTCCCCTCCTCAGTCTCTCCATTCGACGGTCTGAGGAATCGAAAATATTCGACCAAATTTTACTGGAATGCTTTCCATGCTCCAGCATCGAAGGATGGAGATCAGCTTTAAATTTTTATCCCTCAATCTTG
Source organism: Rhysida immarginata (assembly GCA_023313115.1). Lineage (NCBI taxonomy): Eukaryota > Metazoa > Arthropoda > Chilopoda > Scolopendromorpha > Scolopendridae > Rhysida > Rhysida immarginata. The sequence goes on along the minus strand of JAHWFO010055510.1, from coordinate 1,797,248 downwards.
CGCTTGTGTTCGAGAGAAAATGGCGAAAATTCTCCAAAGAAGGGAAGAAAAAAAAACGAGAGAGTCGGAATAGACCGAATAGTCGAGAATGGGAGGGGGTTTCTGAACAAAAAAAAAATAAATCAAAGAAATGTCAGGAAACCTTTAGGGAAGGAACAGAAAAAGAGTTTTTTCTTCAAAAACGAAAAGAAAACCGAAACGTAATCTATATATTTATATCTCGATTGGTACGTTCTTCACTTCATGGATTTTCAATAATGAAAAGGCCGTTTGATCTTTTGTTGTTTTTGTATTTTGGTATCCTATTCTTTCATTTCTAAGTTTGTTTTTAGTTGTTCCTCTTCCTTCAAAACTCCGAAGACATCAAGTTAAGCGGAAAAAAGATTTTCCTCCACTCGCCTCAAAATTTCGGTTTTCTTTATATTATTGGAATATCTGGAATGCCACGGTATTGAATGCTCCGAACTTTTCCAGCTGCTTATTGCTTTCTTTGTTTTTGCCGCCGTTCATTGTTGTTTGCTGCAGTTTCTTTTGGTTAGGATACTCTCGAGTTAGAATTAAGAAACTCTAACTTTGTAAACTTAGGCAACATTTATTCACTAAATTTTGATAAATATTTTTCAATAGTATCAAATTAATAAATTAAATTTAGTAAATAACAAAAATTAACACAATCTGCTTCAGTACATAAAAATTCATGACGACAAAAACCAATCCAGTAATTAAAAATGCGTTGAAAAGTTAATAAAGATGAAAAGTTACCACGTAAGGCCAATCAAATGATTCTCTTCCGTAATGAAATGTTGTACTTATGAAATGAATCAAATTTAAAGACACAATCGTTCTTTAAAACATGGACAAACATATGTTTCTTCTGAAAACGTGGAAAATTTCTTCATCCCCGGCATGATTTACGTCCACTATAAAAATCACAAATGCAGCCAGATATAAAAAAAAATTACCGTTATAAAACTATTCACTACTAACAGAGAATAACAAGAAAATTTAAACGCTATGCATAATAGGAGTTTTTTACAATTGCGCCCGGGAAATGGAATTATTTTGTACGATATTTCAACGTTACATTTCATTATTTTATTTTACCAATAGTAAATCTAAATATACACCCGCAGAGTTTTCTAATTTAATCTTTCTCTCTTATTTCATTAACTGAAGTTTTGGATAACAGAGTACTTATAATATAAAGAATATATAAATAAGAACAGAGACTGACCTTGCCGATCTGTGGATGTTCTGGTGAGAAGGAGGAGGCGATGGATTCCACTATTTCCACAAAGAAT
>JAHWFO010055510.1:1773431-1795547 GCA_023313115.1 Rhysida immarginata | reverse complement strand
TTGTGGAAATAGTGGAATCCATCGCCTCCTCCTTCTGAAGTTTTGGAGAATATCTCCTAAGACCATTAAAGATTAATTATTTTATGACAAGACGAGTTCATAAGACAATAAACAAGAAAGTAATCGATATTAACAAATTTCTATTGTAAACTATGAGACGTGACTCTTTATCAAAATGCTTCTTAATTGAATAATATTTATATCATTTATATTTATATCATTGAATAATATTTATCTTTTATATTATGTATTGGTTCCATTCGATTGTTTAGCATTCTTCAGCGTCCTTTCCGTACGGTTATGATTCCTTATAATTCTAGATTGGCTATGAACGGAGAACGTAGATTTCATATCATGCTCTAATCACCCTTAACTCTAGAAAAAAGTCTGGTTCCATATATAAAATAAGGTGCCTGCTTTTCTATCGGTAGTTTGCATTTCATAAATTTCTTTCTAGGATGCATTTATGAAAGTTTCTTTTAAACTCTAGCTGTTATTGGTATAAATAGTAGCAGCATGTTGACTTGATTCGATTTTCAAAACTCTCTAATAATCACCTTGACTGATTCCTTATTACTCTTAAATTACACCCTTGTGCTTAGTCCTAAAAACTATTTAGTATCTCGATTAAGTAACCCTTGTATCACATTATATAATATAATATAATATAATATAATATAATATAATATAAAATTATTACAATTAATACAGCAAAATATATTTTGGATATTTCCAGTTAAATTTTTGTATTCTTTATGAAAAAATAGTATTTCGATTGGTTGGCATGGATTCAGAGAACCGCTAAGTGAACACAACAAGGAGATAATCAGTTGATAGTTCTGCCCCTCTTCTCACACGAGTATCCAACACTGATCGGAATAAGTCGGCTGATACGATTACAAAATCAATCAGTCACTTCTGGTCCATTGCATCCTTGTACCCGGTATACTTATGAACATCCGTGTGCTGGAAGAAGGTGTTTGTGACCATTCGCGTTTAAATTGGGGTCACCATTTCCCCCAAACACGCCTTTCCACATTTGGCCATCAGCCCCTACGAGTGCATTGAAGTCGCCCACTAGGCTGACAGAATCTGTACTCCCTCTCCCGCTAAGAGCAGTATCAATTTCATCTAGAAAGAGTGGGTACTCTGTGACTGCATTCGGAGCATATGCAGCGAATAGAGAAAGAGAGACCGTTTTGCCTATCTGAAGCCTCAGGAGACACAGTCTTCCATTTAAGGGGGTCCAATCTGCAACATAATCTGAGGACTTATGAGTATCCCCACTCTCGCCTGGGCAGTCATGTTAGGGTCGACACCTGAGTAGAAGAGCTTCACCCCTCCTTCTAAGTCGATACCGTTTGGCTTCCTCCACTAACTCTGATACCTTTCCTGTCATGGAGAATACGTTCCAAGTGCCGATTGACGGCACCCGATCCCGTTGTCGCTTTACCCATTTCTCCTCCTGGGTAAAGGCTTGCGTTGCCCCCGACCGTTTCCCCAAGCGCATAGCGAGTGCACTGGTGGGGCTTCTCGGAGGCATTGCTTTCGAGATAACAGCCGGGAGACTGTCGACTATTTTTCGAACGAGAGCCTCTGCCTATCTCCCGAACGCGGGTGACTTTAACCTGCCCCACACCCGAGGCAGTATGAATTCTCTCATTCGTCGACATCATGAGATATATGTTTGTTTGAATACTCTTCGTCTCAACCATGACCTTTCTGGTACGGGTGACCCTAAAGTAGCAGTGCTACAACCAGATAGCTCACAGAATCCCTGAAGCACCCAAACCCCTGACCCACGGTAAGGGGCATCCACTCAGGCAGTTGTTATTTTCCAAGCCGGTGGGTAAGAGACCAAGGGGTCGGCTTAGAAACAGGTGGCTAGACTACATGGACAATCTGGGTTCGAGTCGCTTGGGTATTGCCAGGGAGGACATGCGCCTGATGGCGGAAGATCGCGACCGCTGGCGATCCTCCATAGGGCTGCTGCCCCCGCGACCCTAACGAATAAGCGGGTTTGAAAAGTAAGTAAGTTTGAAAAAATAAAACAACATTTTATGAACTGCAGCAGGAAGCATAATTATTAAATATACGCATCAGCTTTTCTTGTTAATATAGGAAGCTAAGGAAGGTACTTTAAATAATTCTTTCGTGTTAATGACAGGTCTTTTATGAGAAATTAACTTTAATATTTATTCTGAAGACTTTGCACATTTTGTCGTCATAAAACTTATCGTGCCTTTTGATTTCTACGTTTATGCTTTTAGCTGTCTTTAGCATCCTGTCTTCTTTTAACAGTTTTTAACTCTCCAATACATTCGTGATCCCCACCAAGATCCTAGTGTTTCTTCTTTTTTATGAAGAAAATAAATCAGAAAGTGCATAAAACAGCAGAAATAATATTTAAAGCCCGAGGAAAGATGAATGGTTGTTATTAAAAAGCTGCTCTATGGCGGCCTTAAAAATCACTTTCTCAACAGTTTTCTTCCTTTTTTTCCTCTTTAATTTTCTTTTTACGTTAACTTTTACTGTCCCCGGTGGAGAATTTTATATAATATCAATTTTAGGTTATCCGGGATTTAGATAAAAAGTTTTTATTAACTGTCAGCAGAAAGAACGACATTACATCAAAGAAGTTTTTGAGGGAAAAATGGTTATACATTTTGGGTTTCTTCACTCTTGGTTCTTTGCTTTCTTGTAGAAGATGAATAATTATAAAATAATCATATATAATTAAATATATGCTGATAAACCTTATACTATGACTTAATAATTGGCAATTATTATTGCAAATCAAGAGTCTACTGATATTAGATTAATACTTGGATTTTTTTAATTTACTATATAATAAACGAAGCAACTTTATTTTTAAACAAACTTTACAAAATTCTATTTCTGACGAATATATCAGCACATGATGTTTGGCTTACTAAATTTTTTTTAGTCTTTCATTTCTTGATAGGGTTGACTTGCTCCAAATCGGACGCTAAATGCCCGCCTTTGTGGCTGTTCATTGCGGCGTGAAAGCGCTGATGATCACTTCTGTCATCACAACAATCCATCCAAAAGATAGTAAATGGAACGACATCCCCACATCCCTATCCCCATTTGCCCCTTTATTTTCGGTAAATAGAACGATTTTTTCTAAAACTTTGCTTCATTCTTGCTTGATTAATAGAATTCCCTATGCTTGACGAATGCCAGGCTTTTCGATGAAAGTGGATTGTCGCGCATCATTGTCCAGATTTTTAAGAGAAAGATTTATGACTTAAGATCTTTTTCTCAGGGAACGTTACTATGATACAGGACGCTACATGCGCCGACGAGACATTCTTAATTTGTAATATATCATAATTAAAACGAATCTTATGGTGAATTGAATTTTTGTCCATAGAGATTGAAATTTCTAGAGACGCTCGATATGAATTGTTTATTGTTAACAGGCTTTGCTTGCTTTCCCAAAGTACTTGAAATTATTTCCAAAAATTAAACGAGTTCTTAAAATAGGTAAGTAATGGCTTTTAATTAAAGTGATGTTTGATATTTCAAGGAAAGCTTCTCCAAATGCTCTTTTGACTAATGGAAAATTTCTACAATAACAGGCCATTCACTTTCGAAGACGAACTCAATTCATTCATCACTGAGTGCCTTATCCTCATGATAATAATGATTCTTTATTCATTAATGATCGAAAATTAGAAAAGTCCCTAAACAATGACATCTCCTTGCTTCAATGATTCTAATCAATACTTTCCGTTAAGCTTAATCGGTAGAATCTCAAAACTGTGCACGAGTCTAAACCCATAATTCTAGGATTAGTGAGATAGTAACGCAATAAAAACAACGAGTTATAATTAAAGTTTTGGTTGCGGAAAAATAAACTGTAATGAACAATTCACAAAGGTTTGTGTTCTGTGTATGCAAGTTGTTAAAGAGATTTAAAGGAAACAATTTGTTCTGTAAGTAAAAGGTTTAGAAAGACGGAGAAAGTATTCCGCATGATCGACCTAGATCTTCTGTTTCAGCTATTAGCCTTTACATATTCAATCACGCTGAGTCAATATTGAGGATCAGCTCACCAGAAGTAGACAATTAGCCTACAACATTAAGTTAGTAATAAAAGTACGACTGCAAAGACAAAGCTTTTCGGATTTCCGAAGATTTATTTGTACTGATTTGTTGAGCGTTTTCTGTACCAGATCAGTACAAATAATAAAACATCTAATAAAATCAAAAACGGAGGGAATCTCTGATCCATGAGAAGAATTTGAAATACCGGATACATATTTCGGCTACCAAGTAATCATCTTCAGGGATGACAGACAAAAGAAGTTGACATTTGTCTCTCATCGCTGAAGATGGCTACTTGGTAGCCGAAATTCGTATCCAGTATTTCAATTCTCCCTATGGATTCGAGGTTCTCTCCGTTTTTGGTTGTTCCATTCCACAGTTCTTGCTTAATTTTTGATCTAATAAAATAGCGTCTTCCGCGATCCAACTAAGAATAAATAACTCTCTCATCTGTAATGTCAGATCACAATCTTTTAGGAATTGATATGGTGAAACAATCATCTCAAACAAGTACATCAAGACCCTGAAAAAAATCCAACCAGCCTTATGGCCTAATTCGGCTTTATGGGTTCATAGGGAGTCAAGTAGAAATGAAGCTCCAACAGGATAATGTACGCCCTCATATATGTCTGAAAACCAGTGAAGCAGCCGCTAAATTGAGTTGCGCTCTGCTCACAACATCCTCCCTATAGTCCTGTTTTGGCTTCTTAAAATTTCATCATGTTGATTAACTTAAACACGGACTGCGCGGAACAAAATTTGAAGATGATGCAGGCGTGATTCATGTAGTTAAGTTGTACTTAAGAGCTAATATGGGCATGGCATGCAAGCACTTATTTCGTGCTAGGAATTTAAATTTGATAGGAAAATAGTTAATGTAAAGGGAATACACATTTTAAATAAAAAATTACCGAGAAAAAAATATAGACCATTACTTTCTGAGCAGCCCTCGTTTAATTTACTTCTTTTTATATTAATTTAAAAAGGTTTGATTTCTAAAACTTTAAAAAAAAATTAAATATCTTTTTTTTATACCTAATGTTTTTTTTTTTACTAGCTAAGTGATAAATCTGCAGTTTTTCATGAGATAATTTATAGTTCAAGAACATTAGCCCTTCTTTTCCAGTTTCTTTTGAAATTTTGGTAATATTCAGAATACATCATTTTTTTATTTAAATTAAAATAATTGGTAGGAATGAGTTGATAAGCCTAGTATTTTAAAAATTGGTAAGCTCCAAATATTTTAATACTGACTATCCAATGGTCGTCTTTAAGATATGGTTGTCGAATTGGTCTGATATTGACTGTATCAAGTAGATTGCCTTTTGTTTCCCATATTTCCGGACAGATCTGACATTTTTGATTGATTGTTTTTCTTAAATGTTTGTGAACAAATAAAAATCGAATGGAAGTTCATAAAGGTACGTTTCAATTTTTTAAAGTGCTTTTTTCCTTTTATGAAGCCTTTGTTTACTCGAAGTCCACAACTTCTAATAGGTGTCACATTTGCATTTATATACGAAAATACCCATAGTGGTATTAATAAAAGAAATTTAAAATAGCTATTGCAGCCCGTAATTGATCATCTCAATAAGATAGGTTAGGAGCTTTATTGGCATGGAACCTTTTTCATTAAGAATAAATCTAGCATATTGCTTATAATCATGCTAAGTTTATGTGCTTTATTTTGCCATACAAGAAAGGACTATTGAAGTATTTAATATTGTACTTTCATCAAAGGCTATTAGAAGTCTATCTGCAACTTGAATATAAATTTAAGAACAAGCTTTCTTTGGCATTCATATTTCTGTCTAGGATAAAATAACTCTGTATGATTAAGATCTCTTGGTGCTACAGAGTTTTCATTCTATGAAATAGATTTCATCCCTTTGACGACGTGCCACTTTTTCTCCCTAACTGACATAGCGCTAAATGTTTTTCCCTTCATATATCGTATACCTCGTATAAAGATCGAAAACGACTGGTTAAGCACAAGCACTTTGTTTCAAGCCCACAATCTTTCAGGCTCTGAACGTTTCTTCCTTTCATGCCCCCCCCCCCCTTCGTGCTTAATAGACGGTTGCCAAGTCATGGATGCATCGATCAAATTTGAGCGTCGTTCTTCCGGCAAAAAGCAACTCCAACTCCCGAAATGAAATTATTTATTGCAAAGGCTTTAAATAGACCTTAATATCTTTTGAAGATCGTATTTTAACTTCGAATTGGAATTCTTCACTTTTCAACCGTTTATTTCTTCCAGAACGTCGGAAATATGAAAAGACAGGATAACTTGTCGTGGAATTGCTTTCTGGAGACGAATATTGCCTCTCAAAATTTCATAATGAGATCATTGAGGATAGAGGATGTAGCCATTAACAATTCATTTAAACTTTACAAATTAAATTGTAATTTTTGCGTATATTTTTTTAAAATAACACAGATATGTGCAAGCTCCGTTTTGAGGAAGCCAAATTATGTGGCTAATGCTACCAAGTCTATCTTCAACGCAGGCTATTAAATGACGATTTTTTTTCTTAATCATTAAAAGAATAAGAGGTGTGCAGATAGATCAGAGGCGCTCTTCCCATAGCAGCATCCTTCAATGGGAAAAAAGGATTTTACATTGGGTAGCTTGCTTGACGCATATGCAAAACTTTTCGGTGCAGCCTTGACGACTCCATCCGAAATGCGTGACGTCCGCGACATTATGTAAAGTGATAAGTAAGAAATTCGAATATAATCCTGAGATCGTACGTACGACGAATGGTGCATACGTCGAAACTCACTGAGGTAACTGAGCATACATTTGGTTCGTGATTAGAATTAAAAATAAATCGTTTCTATCCAGCTTCTATATAGGACAAGTCAAAATGATAGACCCGATTTCAGAAGTTACTCTGTGAAATCTAATGAACATATGATATTGTGAGATATGTGCTACGAAAGGTAAGTTCAAAGTTTACTTCAAACACATCACATCACTTCACATCACATCATATCAAGGTGTTAGTAACCCGATACACATCAAGCCGATAGTTATCTCCTGCCAAACTTTTTGTGATTTCTTCCTGTGGGGGTTTGTAAAGGATCATGTGTACGACGCCAACAACACTGGATGACCTGCGTACCCGCATCACTGCAACCATTCCTGATATTGATCGCGACATGCTGCAAACGGTTTGGTTATGCAAGGCGCACAGGTTGAATATGTGTGATGTGATGTAATGCGATATAATGTGAAATGATGTTTGAAATAAATTTGAACGTTTACCTTTCTTAGCACATGTCTCACAATACCATATGTTCATTAAATTTCACAGAGTAAACTTCTGAAATCGGATCCATCATTTTGACTTCCCCTGTAGTTTCGTGTTCGTAATGTTTGAAATGTGTCAGAGTATTTACGTATTTATATAACATTCTGTATACATTCTGTATATTTCACCGAAAGAAACTAATTTATTTTTTTGGATATACTTACAAGGGGAAGACAAGACAAAGTTGAGATTTTACTGTTAAGAAATTATTTATTGTTCAATATTGCTCCCAAATTTTACGCATTTCCCAGCGACTTTCCCAGTGAAATATTCAATAGGAACTTGATGAGGCATACGTGATGCAGCCTATTCTTGTAATCTCCAAAATTTGAAAGGTCTAGAAGGAGCAAGAGGACACCACTAATCGACAAAACATAGTTTTCTGGATTAGTGGTCTCCTCTTTTGTTCCTTCTTGTATTCCAGTGTCCACAGTGTCCACAGTGTCCAAGTGTCAAGGCTTATTATTTTTATCATTTAGAAGGGCTAGATTAACGATTTCCCAAACAGCCATCCTTGGATTATATTCAGTACAACGATGTACAAAGAATGGTGCAAACTACGTAAAAGACATTCTTTTGAAATGGATAATCCAGTGCATACATATTATTATATAATTCATTATCTTAAATACAAGTTGCGTCTAATAGAGTATTCAATTGACACACTATTACTTTTAGCCACTATACCATGATGCACCAGCAACATCGTCAACCGTTTTTTTTTTGTGGCGAGCCTGATCTAATTGCAGTTCAGCAGTTTAAAAGGTGAATGGATGGATATCTCAAAAGCAACGTGAGGTAAAAATGCGGTCACGCGCATACGTAGGGAGAGACTAATATAGAGACGGCACGTAGCAAGGAGCACAAAAAATGATGTAGATTACTCTGCTACGACCAGTCGAAAGGCATGTGTGCGAAAACTAACGTCAAATGGAAGGGCAAACCGTCAACGCTGAATTCTACGAAGCTGCTTTGAAGTGCTTGCTGCTGCGCATTCAACATTTTCGCCCACAGATGTAAAAGAGTGGAGAGTGGAGTCTGTTGCATGACAATGCACGCCCGGATACTGCGATCCGTGTACGCAACTTCGTGGCCCATTGCCGTGTAACTATTATCGCACACCCACCGTACTCGCCTGACCTGGGGCCTGCAGACTTCTTTTTGTTCCCTCGCCTCGGGTGGGTCCTGAAGGGCACACGTTTTGCAGACTTACCAGACATCCGACGACGTGTGACATTAGTGCTTCGATCGATCCCAAAAGAGGTCTTCGCTGACTCATTCCAGCAGCTTTATTAACGATGTCAAACGTGTATTATGTACAAAGGATGTTACTTTCGAGGGTGAATAAAGGTATAGGTATTTCGTTTCCATGTTTTGTTTTATATTTCCATTCACCGAACTTTTTAGACGCACCCTGTATATTTTACTTTAATTAAATTATCTTTTATCTTCATCCCCATTTAAAAATGAATGTTTACTATGGCACAGCCTCATGAATCATTAAATATTTAAAACGATGTCTTTTGCTAATATCAACTTTTCAAAGCACTAAAGCAAAGTCAATATTTACATAGGTTAGTCTACCTCGGGCCAGTCTATAGTAAAAATTTCAATGCTTAAGACTCAATTTGTGTGTATAAAGTTTAATTAAGTAAACTTCGTAGATTGATCAGTGGGGTTAGGAACCTTAGGTAAAAACATATTTTGTTAATGGTTTCAGTACTAAGAGATGTGCATAAAAATGTGTTTTTTTAACATATGTGTTTAAGAGTTATAAAGACCTAAAAAGCATATTGAATGGTTTGTGACATATTTGGTCCTAAAAGGCATATTTGATTGCATTTTGTCCTACACCCGAGAGGCCAATTGGCTTCTTGTGATATTATTTTAATATCTTCTATAGTTATACTCCATTGAAAGTCAACCATACCAAAAGAATAGAGATCTGCACGTACAAAATGCCCACAGTAAATCCAAGAATTTGTAGACATATTCTCAACAGATGGCAGAGTTCTTTTCTGCAACTGCTGAAAAAAAAGATCACAAGTGTTCCAACATTTAAACACTTCCATTCACTTAGCATCAATACATAGCATGCAGAAGATGCATAAACAAACTTTGTTTCTACAGTCCCTATCACCACAGGGGAATCAAAGGTCAGAGTAATCAAAGGAATTAGTGATAAGCCTGTGCTAATATATATATTTTATTTTGAATTTAGGAAGTTGAAAAAAAATCCAAATATGTTATTATATTTTGCGCTTTAATGCAAACTCAGCATATATAATATTATTTTTAATAGGCTATATACTCTGCTTTAAAGATAGGGAAGAAATAAATTTTAAAAAGCCATTTAGGGATTTTACATCATATTCAGTTATTATAATAAGAAAGTTCATTCGCTTCCACTTAAAAATTACATCTCTTAATTTAAAGCTTATAAAAATTTAACCTAATCTAATTTAAAAATGCATTTAATTCTTTTTTTTTTTATCAAAGAACCTTGTTTGAATCATTGAAACCTATGAGTAATTTTTTAAATGTTTTCTACGACGGTTGTTCAAGAATTTTGGCCTCCTGGTCCGTAACTTTTTCATTTGTTATCCGAGTTTCAAAATTCTGTTTGTATCTGATACTTACATTTGTCCTCTATGTAATGCACTATTCACCTTATGACACAGTCCCCATCCCATTCCAACGCGTGACTAGTCGGGTGAACCCGTCGGAGAGGAATTCGGGGTTGTTGTCGACACGAGGATTGAATGGAATCTTTCACCTCATCGTCAGAACGCAACTCATATCCCTTAAGGTGCTCTTTCTCCTTTGGGAAATAGCAAGGTGTAAAGTCTTTCATTTATGAACTGCAGTTTTTCATCTTTGAACTTTAGGCACTACAACGCTTCTGGTTATGGCGATTTTGTGCGGGCGGGAGTTATCATGCTGCAGAAGAGGGTCCAAAGCTGCCGTTAACCCTGGTGTCGACAACAACCCCGGAATTCCTCTCCATCGGGTTCCTCCGTTGGAGCAATGCGTGGAAAGGGATGGAAACTAAGTCGAAAAGTGAATAGTGCAGTACATAGAAGGACAAATGTAAGTATCAGATACAAAAATATCAGATACAATTTTATTAGAAAGAGCCAAAATTAGAGACACCACTTATTTGAATATAACCAGACCGAAAGTGACGTAACAATGCAGGGCTGCTTATATAAGGAACGCTTAGCTTAGGTGGCGTAGTTATCACGGAAGTTAATGTCGAAATTGGTAAGGCGAAAGATTTAAGTGAGTATGAAAGAGGGATGATGGTCGGTGCAAGAGCTGATGCCAGCATCTCTGAAACGACGACTCTTTTAGGATTTTCTCGCACAAGAGTATCTCGGATGTTTAGAGAGTAGCAGTTGAGAAAAAAAACTTCAAACGATAAGGACTATTCTGATCAAAAAAGACTGGCGAACGAGAGATGTGAAAGGGGAGTAGCACGCCTAGTCCGCAGCAATAAAAGAGCAACAAAACGACAAATTACAGCTGAATTCACTGCAGGTGCATCACAAAGCACATCCCAACGCACAAGACGGATTTCGCAAACGATGGGCTTTAGGAGCAGGAGAACATCAAGAGAACAATACGAAAAGCACCTATTGTGGGCCCAGGAACGACGTAATTGGTCAATTAAGGATTGGAAAGAAGTAGCCTAGTCCGATGAATTTCGTTTCCTGCTCCATCATGCAGATGGCAGGATCAGATTATGGCGCAAACAGCACAAGTTCATGATCCCTCCGGCCAAATGCAACTCTTCAGCCTGGTGGCGGTGGAATTTTGGCGTGGGGGATTTTTCTGGAGTACACTGGGTGGGCACAGCTCTGAACAGCACAGCTTACCTCAACATCGTTGCCGATTACGTGCACTCGTCTATGACTATGATGTTCTCTTCTGTAGATGGTCACTTTCAGCAGGATAATGCACCTTCCCACCGTGCTCGATCGGTCACAAATTTGTTTGAAGAACATCAATCAGAATTTAGTCGGCTTCCATGGCCAGCTCAGTCCCCTGACCTCAATCCTATTGAACATTTGTGGGACGAAGTCGAAAGATCACTTCAAAGCTTGGAAACGCCACCATCCAATTTGACCCAACTTAGAGCTGCCATTATGTCAGCAATGAGCCAACATTCCTCAGCAAAGGTATCAGCATCTTGTTGAAACCATGCCAAGAAGAATATCGGTTGTGATCAAAGCTAAAAGGTGGACCAGCTCGATATTAGAAGGTGTCTCTAATTTTCTGGCCGGTCAGTGTATATTCAGTCGAAACGACTGGCATATATACAGAGAGTTTCAAAAATGCTTTTACAAACTTTGGGGACAGGCTCCTTACACCAAAACAAGAAGAAAAGTTCATATAAACATATATCCGAAAATCCTTCGTTTCCGAGTTATTAATGTTCGTTTGACTCGTTGTATCCCAGCACCTTTCAGTCTCCATGTTCGAGATGCACTGGCTGGTATCTACCATGACAGATGGATAGGTAGAGGAGGACCAGTTCCATGGCTTGCACGTTCCCCGACCTCAATTCTTTGGATTATTATCTCTGGGGACATCTTAAACAATTGGTGCAGACCACTCGGATGCAGAAACTCTTCATCGACGTGTCATGGAAGCCGGCGATACCATTGGAAACCTCCCGGGAGTATTTGAAAGGGTGCGTCAGTCCATGATTCGACGAGTGCATGCGTGTTTAGAAGGAAGAGAAGGACATTTCGATCATTTATTATGTGTGGATCTCCATTTACCTACGTTGTAAACTTTCTTTAGTAATTCGAAAACGAAAGATTTTCGGACATATGTTTATATGAACTTTTTTCTTGTTTTGGTGTAAAGAACTTGTCCCTAAAGTTTGTAAAAGTATTTTTGAAACACTGTATAATTTAATTAACCAAAAAAAATCCGATCTCAGTTTTCATTAAAAAAAATACAGTATTTATGTAATTTAGTTGTAATGTACGAGGGATGATCAAAAAGTAAGGTTACAAATCCTGCAGTGAAATGTGTACATTTTATTTCATACAAATAATACAGCCAAAATTATAAAAATCCTGAGTGGGAAAATCCTCCTGGTAGAAATCCTGTCCTTACGCGTTCAATCACGTTGTCGCGAAGTGTTTCACCTCTTCGTCTGAAGCAATGGGGAGGAAACGGCCAGGACTTCTCACCGAGGCCGTCATCCTCCTTCACGACAACGCGCGACCTCATACAGCCCAGAAGACCACCACGTTGTTGAAGCAGTTTCACTGGGACATCATCGAACACCCTTCCTACAGCCCGGACCTCTCTCCAAACGACTTTCACCTCTTTCCTCACTTGAAGGAGCACCTAAGAGACCGACGTTTCGCTTCAGACGAGGAGATGAAACACTTGCGACAACGTGATTGAACGCGTAAGGACAGGATTTCTACCAGGAGGGACTATTCAAACTCATCCCACGAACCAACAAGTGCCTAAACCGATATGGAGACTATGTCGGAAAAAATAAACTAATGTATGTACTATCAGTTGGCTGTATTGGTTGTATGAAATAAAATGTACACGTTTCACTGCAGGCTTTGTAACCTTACTTTAGTTTTGTAACAATACTACGCTTATGAACAAGGATGCAGGTAAAAGAAGATTTTTTCTGACATCTGGAAATGTCGTTACATATCGTGAAACTTGCATATTTCAATACGTTCAGAAACAAACAGGCAGTCCATGAGATAAAAGTTCTTCATCTCCAAGAATTAAGAAGGCTGGAATGAGCAAATTCTAGATCGCAATGAAAGCAATGTTCAAGATCAAAAGTTATAATTGGTTCTTGTAGGTTCATGATTCAAAAGTTCAAGGGGAACTCCAACCATAATTAAATTAATGCTGGATATATTTAAATTATGTTGCTAATTCACGATATGGCGAAAGTTTCTTCCACATATTAGGTAGAACGAGTGCGACGGGGATTAATAAAAACTCAAAATATCACGCACTGTTTTGCTTGTGGATGTAATTTGTGATACGGTCAGTACGCTTCATACCAGTGCGGCGGGGATACCTAAAAGAGCAGCAGTCGATTAATACCTTTAACGATCTTACTACAAATATACAAGTATTTCATCTATATTTTCGTCGTAACTGAAGTTTTCTTTATCAGTGGAAGAAATATAGGAATTGGGTTCAAGGATGCAGGCTGTATCACACTCCATCGTTCAAATTTTTATACAGATTTTCACTAGTACAGCTGCAAAAAGGAAAACACGTGCTGGTGATTAGACCGCTTAGCGATTCCCGTTGAACGCGTCGACAGGTCGCATCACCGCGCCTACTTTTCTCCATGCGCGCTTCAAAGAGTGACTAATAATTTCCAATATTTAGAGATTGTTATCGTTATGTTATCGAAACAAATTATATCTTTCAGATGCCCTTTAAGGTTGCTAAATGTTAGACACAATTCATATTTAGCTGGACTTTCCCTTTACATTAACGCGCTTTAAAGGCTCGAGAGTTAACAACTTTGTAGACACACATAACACTTGGATCATCGGCAATGATAACGCTCCTACATATAAGTTATTTATGTCAAGCAATTTTTGGCCCAAACATGATCAATATCACCCCGTCTTGCTCCCTGTGGCTTTTACTTTTTCTTAAAATAAAATTCGCTAAAGAAAACAGTTGAAGTCAATGGAAGGTATAAAACGAAGAACGGAAATTCCTAAGACCTCAAGAAAATGAAAACTTCTAGCAATGGACGTCGCATGGTGTATAGAGGAATAAATTGAAGGGACCGATTAGTTTCTGTTTTAAGTATAATATAAATATTTCTACACAACTTTTTTTTTTAATATCCACACCTCGTGTCTTTGAAAAGTAAACAACTTTAGAAAGATATTTATGAATTTTTCAGTGTTATATTCAATAAAATCTACATTGAAATAAGTAATTATAACAGAAGAAACACCTCTTATCCACAAAATATTTTGTGGATAAGAGGTGTTTCTTCTGTTATTATGTCGCTTTCCACATTTATTCAACGTTTTTCAATTTTCATTGAAATTAGTGAAAGTTTTCTAGCACACAATGACTGCTAAAATGCTATGCTATGTATAAACCTCATAAACAAGTTTTTCATAAATAAGAAAAAAATATATGCTAAATGCTAAAGTGCTAAAAGTGCTTGTTGTTCCATAACATGAGATAAGAAAACAGTTTTTATACATGGCAGGCAATTTGGCAGACAAATGGATAGTACTTAAAAAATGCAAAGAGTAGATTTGAAAACTAAAACAAATCACAACTTCATTTTAATAATCTTCAAAAACCTTTCTGTGATTCTTTAAAGACTAAGCGCAACTGGACACCAGCTCTCTCCTTTAGGGGCACGAGTGACCCATGTATCGAAAGGAAATCCTCTTGACAAGGTGGAGAGGAGTGAGAGATCCAACGTGTGGTACTGATTAACCTCGCGCAAGACGTTGAGAAGTTCAATGGTGCACGTGAGCACCTCTAATTGCAGGCACTGTTACCGGGACGAGGTCTCGTCATGGTAGCGAACATCACAACCACTTCGCCTCCCAATCGTTCGCCTTAACGACGGCTTGGACTCCCACCCTTTTGCCGCCCTTCTCCCTCTCAATCTCCTCCGTTTGTTCTTGTAAGCTGAGCCACACTAAAGGATTAGGACCTCGGCGCTGCCTATTGCCACTCGTTCGGGCGGCGAGGGAAATAAATTCCTTGCAAACAGAACGAAGGAGAGAGGTTTCTCTCAATTTCACGCGAGTGCGATTTCGTTTGGAATTATTCTCCAATGAATAACTGAAAGAGGCTTTTGTCGTTATCCTAACCATTGTGTGTATGAAATAGCCTAGTTTAATTAGAAGACAGATTACCGCTATGCTGCAATGACTAATGAGGAGAGTTAGATAAAACAAATATGAATATGCAAATACTCTGCCGTCGTTTTAGCGTTTATTATTCGTATTGTGCTGCCTTCTCAATTATCGCTGTAGATTAAATAAGCTTGCAGCTCATTTTTAAATTAAAATGCTGCTTCTTCTAAATTAATAAGCTCCTTAAATTTCTGAAAATCAAAAAATATGTGATTGGGGTGAGTTTAAAACATCTGATTGGTTATACTCAGTATCCATAACAATTCTACTGAAAATTCAAATTTAAATAAATTTTGGTGTCAAAAGCTTAAAACTTGCATTTGCAGTACTCGGAAAAAAACTTTTAAATAAACCGTACATATTTTTGGCGTACAATCGGAATATGTACAATGGTCGTCAGGCTGACCGAGACTTTTGATGCATGCTCAATATATGTACAATCACATATTGAGCATCCTGCGTCCGTAATGACCTATTTGTTGCATGCGCAGAATCCGCAGCAAATATTGCGTCAAGCAGTGTCTCTGTAGCTGTAGAAAAACGGTGTATATTCAAATTTCTTTTGAAAGAGAACTGTAAACCTGCTCAGATTATGAGAGGACTTCAAACACAGTATGGGGAAGAAACGACTTCGCGGGCCAGTGTACAATTGGTGTAAGATGCTTGGCAAAGGACGAGAGATGCTGAAAAATGCAATGCAGGGACGGGTTCGTCCGAGTTCAGACACACAGTAAACTTCGGACGCGTTGAGTGACCAATTACATCTTGATAAAGATATTACAATTAATACCCAGTATTACTGCAAATTGCTTAAATATGCCGTACGCAACACCATTCACAAGAAAAGTCCCGAAATGTGATTCAGCTTCATGACAACGCCATCCACCACGCGGCAAATTTGACAACAACAACTATTGCAGACCTGCTGTCAGTGATTATCATTTGCTTTGGTCCCTTGAAAAGCATCTGGGAGGGCAGAAGTTGAAGACAGATGAAGCATGTCTTGCATTGGCTTATGACAGTAGCCCAATTCTTATTACGCCAAAAGTATCAGGCAATTACCACAACCGATGGCAGCAGTATCTGGACGCACATTGTCACGGATAAACCCAAGTAAACTATTAGGTGGTAATTTATCGTGAACAGAATGGGTTCCAAACAGAAGTGGTGACTTTTTGGAGATAAATTAGTTGAATTGGAGATAAATTAGTTGAATTGTACAAATTTAGGTAAAAGTAAAGTTAAAGTATGTGCAAAATACATTTTATTCTTCTCTCGCGACAAAGTCTAAATCAATATTCATACAATATTCATTCACGAATATTTTCCACAACGGTAGCATCCGATGAGCTTGCCACGTTCGAAGTCAGTAAGCTCTGCCGATTACTTATATGGTATCCAGATATTTTGGCCATATAGTTTTGAACAAATTTGTTTTAAAAATTTTTTATTCGATGCGCATTTCTCATTTTTCTCGACATCTCGAGCTATAGAAGATTTGCAGAAAAAACACGTGGAGTTTGAACCAGCTGACTCCTGAGTTTGCTATGAGGTTAGTAGAAAACATGCCCCGGAAATGTCAAGCCATTATTAACAACGACGGCGATTGGACCACTACAATAATAATGAGGCATAAATTAATTAAAATAATGAGCAATAACCTAATATTAATAAATTACGAATTAAAAGCTGCCTGTTCCATCAGTTCCCAGGCTTCGGAATATTCTAAATCCATGTGCTAAACATTTCAAATTCTAAAATCTAACAATATAAAAATGGAATTAATTAGTATAACAAAATTATTTTAACACCTTAATAATCATTGGTTATAATTTGTTAACATATTTTCTTTTAGCATGTTAGAAACCGTAACTTCTAACAATGCTTGTCAGTGATACTGTATATCTACAATAAATCCTAATATGGTTTATGTCTGTGTATCGTTAATATATCCCTCGGTGCTTTTCACATTATTTACCCAGCTCCCCTTTATGTTATTCATCTTTCCTGTCAACGGTATTGTCATCACTTCAATCATTTTCCATCACCACGACCGACATTAGCGTCGTCCGCGCCGGTCGCATCATTGTTAAAGCAGCGCCGCGCCGCCAGATTTCCGGGAAAAAGAAAAAAAAAACAACCCTTTACCCGATGTCCTCCCCTGTTAGTCGTTATTTTTGCCCCTTTCTTTTTTATAGACGACACCCTTGCCAATGTTTGCAATCTCCATCTTGTTCCACGATGCTTGCTGCCTTAGTGATGTGTAGCAAGGAGTGACCCCTAAGTCAGAGTTGGGCCATAAACATAGATCAAAGACCTGTTAAGGAATAAAAGGGGATATTATAAGAATGATGTCACGGCTTAACAGCCTAATATCAATGAAGTTTAAAGATTCAATTCTTACGGTATTTAAATGCAGAATTTTATCTATATAGCACAATTCTTAAGTGTTTGAGGTATTTTATAGTTCAAAGATATGTTAGACATCTCCATCCTTACAAAAACTATGTAATAATAACATTTCCACTGGTAAAGATTGTGTTCTCTATGTAACCCAGAACACCTAACAACAAACCTGCAACGTGATCTCCACTAGAGAAGATGTTTCTGCAGAAGAGTTTGCGGAATAGCATCCTGATACACTTTCCAGAATCAAGGTAATTTTCTTGGATTAATGTTTCCTATAATTGTGTCTACGGCAACTAAAAGGGGGTTTCAATAAATGGATTCCTGTTTTCTCTTCCAGTTCTCTTAAGAAGTTAACCGTATGACGTAACCATCACAAAAATTAGGGGATCACGCGAGTTCGACAGAAAAGACACAACTGCAGAATGTTTCTGAATATACAAACTTTTATTTATATATAAAATAACGTAGACCAGTCTCTAATAATGGGAAATTCAGTTGATAACAAGTGTATGTTTATGATCAGTGTCTGTCATTTCTTTTGTATCGCTTGTTTTACCTTATACGAACGAGTACAAGTACGATTAAACCACGCTAGATATAGTTTCATTCAAGTGAAACAATATCTGACGGCTTCGAGCTCAGTTAACATATCATTCTTGGTGATTGCTTTGCTAATTGCTATAAATTGCGATTTGCCAATGACCGATGAGAGCGAGCAAAATTTTAAACTTTTGTTTCTGAGGAAAATTATTTCAAAAGCAAGCAAAACGTTAATGGAATTATTTAGTGATAACCTTTGATATCACGCACAAACATATGGCGGTTTTTTTAAAACGGCCGAATATCGGTTATGATGATAATTGTTCAGGACATCCATCAACCGGTATTATCAAAGAAAATGTCACCGTAGTATGGAACGCGATTCTGTAATCGTAGTCGGGCCATCTGACCCCTTTGAAACAGTATGGGAGTATCGTATGGAACGTATTAGCGTATTTGTCCGAGAAATCGAACATGAGAAGAATCGAATGCAACCAAGTTCGTGCCACTATTGCTGAGTGACAAGCAGAAACAGAATATCATGGAAGTCTCTAGGAAATTTCAGCAACAGCCTGAACATGATCTAGACTTTTTTCTCTTTCCCAAAACGAAAAATATATTAAAGGGAGGAGATTTGTTACATTAGAGGAGAATTCAAACTGAGTCGCAGGTGATGCTAAACACAGCAATCAGAAAAGAACGTTCAGGATTATTTCCATTTGTGGCGGAAGGCTGAGATGGTTGTAAATATTCTCAAGGGAGTGTTCACAATGGTAGGACACTTATTCACGAATAGTTAAGTGGAATTTTTCAATAAAATTGAAATATTAACTTATATTTCAATTAGTCAATTATTTCTTACTGTTCTTGCAGATAAACCATATTGTAGTGACCCATAAAGAATTATTCTCTCACTCAATAAAAATTATATTAAATAATTATGAATTATAAACTGGAGATCCTCTCCAAGCATAGGTAATGATTTTTCAATTGAAAAATAAATTTTATTTTTTTTGAATGAGTGAATTTTTTTATCATAGAACACGCATATACGCTAAATTTAAAGATGTTGGCAACCCCGTCACTTAAATAACACTTATTTTTTCACACCAATATTTGTGGTGTAATTATACCTTCACCGCAGATTTTTTAGGAATTAAATTATCTATGATTTAATTATCTTTCACTTCATATAGATCCATTCCATCCTTTGTTCTGTGCGGAACATTGAGCTTTTTCAGGAGGCATTGCTTTCCAAGCCAGATAAATCGGCCCCGGTGGCTCAGTGGTTGCATGATCGCCTCTGATGCCCCAGGACGCGGGTTCGACCCCGGCCGAGGACGACGAGGATTTTTTCAGAGAAGGGAAGGAAGTAAAGCCCTTGGTTCCGTGTAGTCATTTGCTGGCTACACGTTAAAGAACCCTTGCGAGCCAAAATTTTCGGCCCCTATAACGCCGTCCTGAAATGACCATAGCAGTTAAAAAGGACGTTAATATCAAACCAACCAACCAAACTAAACCAAGCAAGATAATCATTTTAGCGTTTTCTAAATAACGGATGCCATCGTTAATTAAGAGCTTCTAATGGATTTAGAAAGATTTTTAATGGCATAATGTATTCATTTATTGTTATCCTTATAGAGTTAGTTCGCCGCTGAGCATTATTGACTATTAGCGTATTGTTGAGTTAAATAAATAAATAAAAAAAATAAAAAAATAGCATTTCAAACAGAACCGATCAATATTTATTCCACCAGCTGCCTGAAATTGCATGTCTGCAATGATATTTAATAGCGTTTTAACCCAAGCGAAGATAGTCATGACTTCATACGAATTACGTGTGATAATGCATTATGAGTTCAGGTTGAATCACACTGAATCCAACGCCTCTCGAAACATCAATAAGGTATTCGGTGTAGGCACCATAAACGAACGTACTGTCCAACGTTGGTTCCGAAAATTCCGGGCGGGAGTGACAGACCTGGCGAATGAGCCACGCGTCAGACCGCCCAACATGTTGAATGACGATGATCTGAAGCGATCTGTGGAAGAGGACCCGTCAAAAACTACTGTTTGGGGCCTTGCAGAGGCTCATGCTGTATCAGCGTCCACTGTCAGTAGACACCTTAGGACCATGGGCAAAGTGAAAAAGCTTGGAGCGTCGGTTGGAAGTGTATACGGAATTGCTTTTGCGCCATGAAGAAGCGGGGATTCTTGATCTCATTGTCACCTGCGACGAGAAGTGGCTCCTATAAAACAATAGGAAACTATCAGCACAGTGGCTGGATGCTGATGAACCCCCGCGACAGTTCCCTAAACCCCCGTTGCACCCCAGGAAGCTCATGGGTAGTTTGGTGAAACATCCGTGGTGTAGTGCATTACAGTTTCCTGCAGCAGGGGGAGACGATCACCGCTGCGACCTACTGTCTGTGAACTGCATCGTATGCACACAAAACTGTGTCAGGAACAACCTGCTGCATGATAACGCGCGTCCTCACGTTGCACGAACGACCGTGCAGGCGCACACGCTCTGGGCTACGAGGTGCTTCCACACCTCCCGTACGCTCCGGACCTCTCCCCTACCGACTACCATCTTTTCCAGAGCCTGCACAATTTTCTCCGGAGGAAAACATTCCTAACCCAAGCAGACGCCGAAAACGCATTCCGGGAGTTTATTGAGTCCCGTGACCATGGATTCTATCGGAGAGGGTTCGAGAAGCTGCCAAATCGTTGGCAACCATGTTTGGATTGCAACGGGGTTTATTTCGAATAGCACGTGTGAAGGTGTCCTTTCTAGAGGGCCATTAAAGATGACCTCTGCAATCCGACATTTGATATGCAACGACCTGATATATTCGTGGAAAATAGCTACCGCATTATTTAGATGGATCGGGTCATTGATGTGGATCGGGAAAGACTTCCAGAATAGCAAAAGCGGAGGAAAATAAAATTTATCGATGAAAATGTCGATAAAATCCAGCTTCAGAAATTAGATATTTCTTCGGGAAAATATTGAACTAATTTTTTTTTTTTACACAAATGTATTTTAGAAATAATGATAAAAACAAAAGATACTTGGGATATGGAATAAATATTCTTATTTTTTTTATTTTTTGGACTTTTTTTTCTAGGCAACTTGATATCATTACGTTCTATTAAAGTTAATTTTCATCTGTATATAAATAAAAGATAGCTATCCTCCTTCATTCCTTGAAAACTTGGATAGGGCCGGCTGAAGATCAGCTTTGAAGCTTGGCTTCATCGAAATTTTTATCGGATTTTTCTCGATAATTTTCATTTCTCATTCGTCGAGTCTTCCTGCTCCCCAATAATGAACCCGTTCATATAAACTATCAGATAGCATTGAGATTGTTTTAAGTTTCCAACATTTTTAGGAAGAATATACTTTTTCATATTCTTTAACTATGTGCGTAATGTATATAAAATTTTAAAGCATTTTAAGAATATTATTCGCATTTTTATTACAACAGAATACTGGTTAACAAAATAAACTGTATTACGTGAAAGAAAATGATATAACTTAGAAAATCGTCACCGAGTAAATAGGAAATTTGAAAATAGTTTAGATTATAATTCGAATAATCTTATGTAAAATATTTAAAAAATTCCGAGATGTTCACATCCTGTTTAAAAAAACAAACCACAAACATATATGCTTACTAATTTATTCTTAGGATCCTTAATGAATTCATGACTAACCTTCGTATGTGTTACATGAAATATTATTGATCTAAGGAGTTAAATTTAAATGTGGGTAGTCTCCTTTTAATGGGGGAAATCATAAAATTAAAATTTAATAAAAACAAAAAGATAAAGTCACCAATCTTGAAAAACGATGAAGAAAC
>JAHWFO010055510.1:1752407-1773031 GCA_023313115.1 Rhysida immarginata | reverse complement strand
TATTTATCTGAATTAATATATATTTATCACAACTCCTACGTTTATAAACATTTAAATATAGTTGCTGAACAAATTCATTCTGTCATATTGATGGTTTATCCCAATGGAGATATTGGTTTATTCTAGTTCAACAAGGTAATGCGTGCTACCATAGTGCTCTTATTGTACAGGATTGGTTTCAGGACCATGAGGGAGATTTAACTTTGCTTAGGTGGCTCCTACAATCTCCAGATCTCAATCCCATTGTGAATTTGTGGGATGAAGTTGAAAATGCATCAGCCAGCTAGATCCGCAACCATCAGATCTCACGCAACTGGAAAATGCTATTCATCAAGCATGGTTTCAGATTTCACTAACTACCTATCAACACCTCGTGGTGTTAATGCTAAGCAGAATCGACGCAGTATTAAAGTCAAAAGTGGGTCAACTAAGTACTGAAGAGGTGGTCATTATAAATTGGCCACTCAGTGTATTAACTTCCAAACGAACCTCAGAAACTGATTATACAACTTTTATACAAGGTGAGTTGATTAAAGTTAACATTCCAAAAAAGGTTTGATCTCTTGGTCAGACTACGAAATTTATCACTCTTTGGAAATGGTATATGTTTTCATGAAGGAAAAAAATAGTTCAAAAATTTGACGTTTCATGAAAATATAGCGTTCTCTTATGTGACAACTTCTGTCTTGCCTACAAATTGCAGTATACAGGTACAGACGCTACTGAACTGTTGAAATCACGTTGTTTTGCATTGATGAGACAGTTAACGGGACTCACAAACTCAATTTCCTTTAAAAGGACTGGATGAACAATAGAAGCCGTTGTAAACCTGTGAAAAGAAGAGGCGTCTCTTATAGTGCACACGAATTTTCCGTCGCTCAGATTCTGCAGTTTTTCGTATTAACTTCATCGTGAAGATGGAAATGAGCTTTGCGAGTCCACAAAACATTACAAGACTCGGTTCTCGAAGAAAGATATTGAAGTGCGAATGTTTGTCATGTAGCAAAACAAAGGAGAGCATAGTTAACATTTTTTGCTTAACTCTTAGGTGATATTCATTTACGTTATTGAGCTTCAAGGTGATAAAGCGTCAGTTACTCCCAAATCGCAAGTTTTTAAACTTTTTTCTTTCACCAAATTTTATTTGTTCAAGATTATTCACGGCAAATTTGTAGTCATTCTTATCATAATAGATCCTATTAGAGAATATTTTGAAATGCAAAATTTAATTAGGATGTAACTTCGAAGATCAATAATGTAATTAACGCAATGAATGATTATAAATTTATCCAGAAAAAATAGAATTAATACGCAATTTTTAAAGATAATAATAATATAATAAACTTTGTTGATTATGTGGAATTTGCTCAACACCCAAGCTGCGAAAATGGATGGGCTTTGCATTAACGGATGTGTTTAATGACTTCCCCAATTTTCTTTATAGCTCTAATAACATTCTAGATAATAAGGTGGTTGTGTGATGGCATTTTGTTTATTATCGAATAGAAAAAAGTCCCCTAATAAATTCCCTAAGTCATCAATTGCGTGTATTTTGCCTGATTCTTTGTGATTGAGGAACGAAGTTGGCCGGGCGCCAGCCTTTCTGGCTCCCTTGTCGCTGTCCCTGTCCAAACCACTGATCCAAATCCACCTTTTGGCCGAAGGAGACGAGACACGTGACTGCATCCGCCATAAACCCCGGCGACATGTAAATCAAAACATCCACTCTCTCACTTGTTCGTGTCTCCCTGTCTGCTTCCGTTGACATGATTAACAGTTGATCGTTTTCCAATACAACTAACATTCGGCCCTTTCGAGCAAACCAGCAACAACACCGATAAAGAAGAACCGTTTTTCCCTTCCCCAATTTACTAGTCTTGCTTGTCTTCTTTCTTAAGAATAACACCAATGCAATTACTACAAACGTATTTCTATTTATGCATCGTACTGTGGGTTCCTATTTATTCCGTTATTAGTTTTTTCCTCTCTCCTCTTCTTGTTCCAAACGCAATTAAAGTTCGAATGTAGTCGTTTTTTGGTCGAGTTGTTTCGCTTTTCTTCGGTGCGGGTGCCAATTAAAGAAGCGGCAAAGGGTAGGAAGGCGCCCCATCTTGTGCCTTTATGCGATCGTCTTCATCCTTCCCTCATGGCTGTTAAGCCTCGCTCCTTTGGTAATCTCAAGAAGAACTTTTGGCAAAAGTTTTCTCCCTGTTAGAGCTTTGTGAGGCTCTTTTGTTCTCGTGGAATGTTCGGTGTCGCCGTCAGGGGGCCATTCGGCGCCATATACAAAAGGCTGATGGGTAGGCGGTGAAATGCAAACACGAAAAAGCCTCTCAGGCTTCACCGCATCTGTTGTCCTTAGCGTAATTAGATTGACTCTGAACTCAGTTGGTTTGGAAACACTCGCCAATCCCATTGTTCTCGATCGTTGAACGAAGGCTTTCGTGTCGTGTTTTTGTATTCTTATATGGTCGTGGAAGAATTTGAGATGCGGCAAATATGTGATTGGTAATTACCTTGAAAATTAACTCAGATAATTAAACTTACTCTAATTTGATTTATTATATTAGCTAGATAAGATTAAATTTACTCTTAGTCCTTTTCTATTTGATATTAGTCCTTCACTTGATGCTCTTCAAAAAGTGTGGTTAAGGAGAACCATAAAAAAAAGTTTGGTTTTAAAATTATTTGTGATTTTAAAATTAACATAGTCATACTTTTTATTGCTTTTATATATTTATAATTTACGTTTTTATTCTTTTTTTATCTGAGTTTTTAAACTTTTGGTCCATAAACTGTGGATACTTAAACTTTTTGTCGGGCGCAAAATGGCCGTAGCAGCCGACGTCCTAAAATTGCAACCAACCAACCAACCAACCAAAAAGTGTGGTAGAGAGAAAAGCTACTTTTCGCGTTGCAGATTCCCATGTCTTTTCAAAAATATGTTAGGACTTCGTGAACTTAGTCATTCAAAGCAAATCTCCTAAACTATTCAAGAGGAAGGTATCATATAAAAGCTAATTACTTTGACGAAAAAAAATGTACAAATACTGTGATGATCAATCAGTCTCAAAAAAAAGTCAAGGTTAATCTAATTTAATTTTCAAAGAGCTTATCTGTTAGCGTAGGTTATTTGTTATTGGCAATGGAATAATAGCAATAAATAATGAAAGGATGGATTATCAAACTCAAAGTGATTAAGGGAAATAGATAATCCATGGCCGATACTAGCTTTAAATCCCAGTTTGTATCATGAACAATGATGTCTGTGCTACTACATATGGAGTATGCCACCCTTTCAAAATCACCCCATAAAATTAAGCCAAATTAATTCTAATTGCCTATTGATTATATTTGAAACATCCGACTTTAATATGCGTTGTAGAAAATTTGTTCGACGTCAAAACATGATTGCGATTAAAGATCAAAATTTCAGTTAATCAGTCTACCTGTCGTCTATTTCATAAAATTATTATACCCTGAAATAAGGATCTTTATTATTATTATTATTATTATTATTATTATTATTATTATTAGTAGTAGTAGTAGTAATAGCATTTCTGTACTGCAGCCTT
This sequence comes from Rhysida immarginata, assembly GCA_023313115.1. NCBI lineage: Eukaryota > Metazoa > Arthropoda > Chilopoda > Scolopendromorpha > Scolopendridae > Rhysida > Rhysida immarginata. The sequence continues at coordinate 1,769,456 of JAHWFO010055510.1, read as the reverse complement.
ACGGGACGTATTTTATAAATGCTTAATCAGTGCTACTTTAAATCCATATCATGATTACTAAAGTTCTTTAATGATTTGCACATTCTCGAGAATTACAAGATATTATCAAAAATCCTGTTAAAACTTCTTTGATATATAGAAAGATGACTCCTTCCATCCATAAAATTAAATAGGAATAATTTTCCCTAAAATAAACTTATTCATGCAAGAGCCAGTGGCTTGACTCTCTGATGACCAGGCTTTCACTGAAAAACAACAAACAATGATGTTTGACAACATGTGTATTATAGAAGTGGTACGACGTGAAGCTTCCTTTCGTATACACAACACTGGCATCGCCGAAGAAGAAGAAATACGCCAAGTGTAGTGCGTATGGTGTTACAGGTGTCAACAATCCGTGGAAGGCGTACTAGAGTCTTTAGATGTCTCACGAAGCCGTTGGTCAAGTCGTTGGAACATGGTGCGAGCGATATGTCTGCTTGAGGTAACCGCTCTATGTATATTCTGGCAGCTATTCTTCCCTGTTGATTCGCAGCACCATACACAAAATGCATTTCGATTAGCTCCTTCAGAAAGAGAAAAAATCCATTTTCCACTTATCCACAATTAGGTTTATTCCAACATATATTTTATCGTATATATGTTGTAATAATTCTAGTTTTGAACAAGTACAAAGTCATTTTCTTCTCTCTAGTAAGTTTTCACAGATTTATAGTTGTCTTGTTTTCTTAGTTTATTCGGGCTATAAGCTCCCTTTTTCAATGTTGACTCTGTGATGACTCACTTTTCAATGAACCTAAATACAACAGAAAATGGCAAACAGTGAAAACACTGAAATAAGTGTACCGGTGCGAGATACAGCACACTTAGCTTAATAAAAAATATTTGTTTTGTTATCCTCTATCTACCACCATGCAGTCCTTTTCTCCCCGCCCTGCGCCACACTCAGCCCCTTACGACGACAGCACAATACAGCCGAAGTAATCACAGCAGTTTTAAACAACTGCCACTCCTATTCAACAGTACCACGATCACTGGGTAGTTCTTTGAAACTTGAAGATACTGCAAAGGTCTTCCTCACAGCTGTCCTCCAATGCCTCCCATTTGATACGCCAAATCTGTCTGGAACTAGTATTTCATTTGGCTGGCATGGATTCAGAGAACCGCAAAGTGCAGAGGTGATCAGTTGATAGTTCTGCCCCTCTCCTCACACGAGTATCCAACACTGATCGGAGTAAGTCAGCTGATACGATTACAAAATCAGTCAGTGAATTCTGGTTCATTGCATTCCTGTACCAGGTATACTTATGGACACCCCTGTGCTGGAAGAATGTGTTGTGATGGAAAGTCCATTGTTGCAACAGAGATCCAGCAAGCACCTCCCATTCGCATTTAAATCGGGGTCACTATTCCTCCCAATCATGGCTTTCGACCACTAGGATGACATAATCTGCACTTCCTCTACTGCTAAAGCAGCGTCAACTTCATCTAGAAAGAATGGGTACTCTGTGACTGCATTCGGAGCATATGCAAGGAATAGAGAGAGAGAGAGAGATAGAGACCGTTTCCCTATCTGAAGCCTCATGAGAAACACTCTTCCACCTAAGGGGGTCCAATCTGCAACATAACCTACCAGCCGGGGACTTGTGAGTATCCCCACTCCCACCTGGGCAGTCATGTTAAGGTCGACACCTGAGTAGACGAGCTTCCACCATCCTTCTAAGTCCACAGTTTCAGAACCCGGACGTTTCGTAGAGGTAATACCTATTATAGACCAGGAGCCAGCCCCGTTAGATTTAACCGGAAAGATCTAATTCAGTTAATTATCTCATTTAACAGTTTTGCCCGTAGGAAATGAGAATCTGTCGGTCTGGCAGTCCAAAGCGGCCGGACTTAAAAATGGCGGCCCTTCAAAATCCGGAAAAGTTGACTTCAATTTAACCGGTACGATCTATTTTTGGTTCATGGTTTTTTTCTTAGATTACTCCTCCCTAATTAAAATTTCATCGGTCTGGCATTTGAAATCTGCCGGAAAATGGCTGCCAGACCAATCCAAAGTTTGGTAAAAATTGACATCCATTTAACCGGAATGATCTAATTTTACTTTTTGAACCAAATTGTACCTAACTGCCTGCCATTCACGAATGATCCGGTCTGGCAGTTCGAAGCAGTCGGAATCACGGTGCCAGACCGACTTAAAATATCAAATTAGTCAATTTTAGCAGTTGACATATGTAGAAGAAAAGAAGGACGAGACGCAGAAACTCTGAAAAAAACTTTGGCAGTCTTATCATTTCAGGGTCTTACCACTCTGTGTCCAATTTGAATGTTAGCAATATAATCGAATAACTGTACCGACTAATAGCCATTGTTGCAACAGAAAATGGATTCGGAATACCCATTAAATATGTTAGTCGAATTGTTCTCATTATTCTGTTGAGCTTAAGATGACTGGTTTGTTTACAATATCATATTATCGTAAGCAAAAGAGTTGTATTTGTTGTATTACAAAGCTATTTTGTATGGAAATCTCGTTATATAAAGGCAAAATTACAATGTTTTCTATTCATTCCTCTTTCATTTTCTTATACCGTGAATTCCAAATATTATACAAATATAACTTAATTTATAATAGTAGCTTATCAGATATATTAATTTAGGGACTGAATTTAAATTTTGAAAAAAAAATCAGTCTGGTACCCTGAATCCAAATTAACCTGGTTCGCTAGCCAATTAAATAGCCAGGGGTAAAAAAGTTAAGCAGTGAAAATTTACATCATTCTGGTTAAATTGATTTCTATTTACGAAGGTTTGCGCATATTAGATAAATATGCACAGATCGAATTCGAATATAGACCGGAATATAGAAAGCACAAAATAAAAAATTACTCGTTTAAGTAAAGCATGATTTTTTCTCATAAGCTGAACATAAAAAATGACAATGTTGACTCTTTAAATCGGTCTGGCACCGTGATTCCGGCTGCTTCGAAATGTCAGACCGAATCATTCGTGAATGGCAGGCAGTTAGGTACAATTTGGTTCAAAAAGTAAAATTAGATCATTCCGGTTAAATGGATGTCAATTTTTACCAAACTTTGGATTGGTCTGGCAGCCATTTTCCGGCCGATTTTAAATGCCAGACCGATGAAATTTTAATTAGAGAGGAGTAATCTAAAAAAAAAACTATGAACCAAAAATAGATCATACCGGTTAAATTGAAGTCAATTTTTCCGAATTTTGAAGGGCCGCCATTTTTAAGTCCGGCCGCTTCGGACTGCCAGACCGACAGACTCTCATTTCCTACGGGCAAAACTGAAATGAGATAGTAACTGAATTAGATCTTTCCGGTTAAATCTAACGGGGTTGGCTCCTGGTCTATGATATCTAGTCGATATCGTTTGACATGCTACGGATGCCGCAAACTGGCCTAGCTAGGCAGTTGTTATTTTCCAAGCCGGTGGGTAAGGGACCAAGGGGTCAGCCTAGAACCAGGTGGCTAGACTACATGGAGAACTGGGTTCGAGTCGCTTGGGTATTACCAGGGAGGACATGCGCCTGATGGCGGAAGATCGCGATCGCTGGAGATCCTCCATAGGGCTGCTGCCCCGCGACCCTAACGGATAAGCGGGTTTGAAAAGTAAATAAGTATCCTCTATCTACCTAATTCTTCTGTAACCTAAGTTTTGCATCACCCTGTATTTTTGCAAAGTGTAGTAATACTCATAAGGATGGAGCTACTTAGGAATATGGAATTATTTCTCTATACACAGAGCCTTTAATAAATATAACAAGTTTCATTCTCGTCAGAGTTTTCTTAAATTTTTTAAATTAATTATGGAAGGTGACATAATGGAAAAACTGAAATTAGCATGTTTTCTTTTAGTTCAATCTACTATTAAAAATGAAACCCAAAACCTACTAAGATGTTGTTTTGGCCGATATGCGCAAAATCCGAGTTAATCTTGGTTAAGGGCTATACTATGATTTGAATTTCTGTGTCTTTGTTTAACAAAGGAACGGCACACTCGTATGAACAAATTATTGTCGCTGATTGGAGAACCAAAGCATGTGCATTATACAGAATTGTATCAGGGATACGTAAAGGAAACAATGAAATCACTAATCCATACCAAGGTTCTTTAACCTTGGTTTATTAATCAATGAATTTGTGTATTAGGGATGTTGATATATAAGATTTGAGGTGCAATGATCAACAGGTAGAGACACTACAGTCATATACATGAGCATCGGTCTTCCCTGTACATATACTATGAGTGTTACATTGCAACTTCTGATTATTATTTTTCTTTACTAGAAACTACCCTAAAAGTAAAGAAACTTTTGGCTACAGGCATTACTTGTCTGGAAACGAATGTATGGTGCACATCCACCAACAGGAGAAACTATTGGCGGATTTCTTCGACCTATCAGAGGAAACACACGTCAAGTCGGTCTGATAAAATTTGACCAACTCAAGGACTTGCTGGAGGAAGACTTAAGTGTGGAGGAGGTCCATACGCTCGACCATGAATATGCATTGTCGTCCGATGAGGATATAGATAGCGAATTTGGAGATGACACCCCAACATATGACGAGTAAACGAGTACACTGAGAAATTTTGTAGGGCCGATTGTGGGAAACCTGCATTCATGAAATGTGCTCACTGTGAGAGATGCATTTGTTTACTTCCAGACCTAATATTTCTTTCTATGTGTATGCGTGTGTATCGGTGGAATTAATTTCTATGTGTTATACGTGTCTATTTGCATTTGCTTCATTTTTATTTCCCATTATTGCACTTAAAACACTTTGTGATTCTACATTATTTCTTGCGTACTTTCGAATGACATCTCAGATATCGTGCTACTTGTGACAATTATAGTACCGTTCCCTTGTAGGCACTGTTCTCCATCATTGGAGTTATATTTTTTACAGCTTTTTATTGCAATTATATTATTTGATTAGTCCGAAAGCTCTTTATAACTTACAGAAAAACGTATCACTTTGTCTTGCAAGCGAGGATATTGTAAGGTAACCAGCTTCCCGACATTCAGCAGTAGTACAGGAATTTGTTCACATAATTAAAAGTATAGTTTTATCTCACTTGAAAAATTAATGTTCTATTTTTTATTTCGCAATAAATAGTCAGCTAACTAGTAGAATTTCAATCCAAAATTGCAATTCAAATTTCGATTTGCTAGTTTTTAACCAGTTAGCTGTTTTGACGGAATTCTGTCTTGATAATTCCTTGTCCAATTTTGATACTTATGCTTTAATACAGTTTTACGTCACTTGCTAGGATGTCACATTTCCTCCTCTTTTAAAGGTCAAAAACTCATCTTCGGTTGTAGAGGTAGAGAGAGGAAAAAATAATCCATTTTTCATCGGGTGCCATTCACTTCACCTGTTGTCATAGCGACGGCAGGGATTTTGCTATTATGTTCCATCCACTGAGGCCGGCGGTTCCTTATGAAATTACCTGAGCCCATTGATGGGAGGGGACCGTACATAGTTGACAGGATGGAATGAACTGGCCTTGTCATGAAGGAAGATGAGAGTGGGAAAAAATCTGCAAGAGATAAACAGGAAGTCAAAACACATTCTAGGTTTATCGCATGAAGAAAGTGGAGTTTCGTTGGAGGAAAGTTTGAATTTCACGAAAGCAAAGAATTCTTAGCCTCTAAATCTAACTTAAATATTTTTAGTTCTATAATTTATACATAGTTTGTTTTGCGATAACTTCAATATTGCCTAACCTAACCTACTTGACATTAGGTCGTATGAATGCGTATTCATATAAGGAAACGATATAGAACGTGAATCAAAAATAGAATAAACCGACGTTCACCTTACAGTGCTCTCTTATAATTGAGAAAAACTGAATCGATCAAGAAATTGTGAAATGAAAAACAGCCATTTTATAGAGATGATTTCTAATATAGTAAGTCTAAAGAGAAAATCACTATGATCGCCAGTTTCTCATTTGCGTCTACATATCGAATTTTCTTTGGTGTTCTTTCATTCACTAAATAAAATTCTTTAGCGCTGAATAAATTTGAAAACTGCCTTTTAGAATAACTTTTTAAATTAAACCTAAAGATGTTTAATCATTAGAGATTATTGAAGTGACAGAAATGAATGAAGTTAAGACCGTCGGAAAATATATGGTGCGTTGGCTCGGCTTAAAAGCGTGACACTGATTGGTGAAGACTTGGCACAGCCCAAAGAGGAACTGGAATAGCAAGGAGAATAGGAAAGAAAGAAAGTAATAAAAATACAAAAGGCCTGAGCCTATAAAAGTTTTCAACATCAGAGCAATCTACAGTCACACATTGTCAGTATCGAAACTTGTTATAAGAAGTAGCAGTTATAAAGTCTCTATAATCCTTATGTATACTTGTTATTCTCGTAATAATCCGACGCGTTTTCTTGATTTCTCAATGTTTAATTTAATAATCATTAATGCTAATGTGATTTAAATAGAAGGGTTGTTCAATAAATAACTAGCCAAAGGCAAAAAACATTTGATTGCTAAACGTACTTGTCCCCATTATTCAGAAAATTGCCCCAGAAACAATAAGATTCAGAAAACCACTTCCTTGCGACGCGTATTGTATCAGATGCCCCTATGACAAGCCCATGCAGAGTTTAGTCTGTTCTTCGTTGAGATTATGTGAAACAAACTGTGCATACACGTTACTGATATTCATGTATTTGTGCACATTTGCATGTACATACATTACCCGCACAGAATTCCACTTCAGTTGTAGTTTCACGGATCGTTATCCGTCTCCTTGCCAGCAGAGGACTTCAATCCTTTTCACCTACTCTGAAGTGGCTGCATTCGGACCTTTATGTGTCTTGAATGGACGTTTGTCCTCCTCGAAATTTCTTTGCCCATTCCTTAACTTGAGCAAGACTAAGGACTCTACAGCTGTACCATTCGCCAATGAATGGCATGGGACCATTCTCTTCTGCAACTAGGAACCGGATTACGCCTGGTTGCTCAACTACGGACGCTTCCATTGTCAACGTAGTTTACGCAAGCAGCTGATAGTAGCTAGAAAAATTTGCCTTTTATAGAGAGGGACCTTGTCTACTTTGCATATTCATCATGGAAATATCCTTTTCAGAGCCTTACAGCTTAGCTGGTTATTGATTGAATGGCCCTTATAGGAATACAAAAATACTGTGAACGTCTATATATGTAATGTTTAGACAATATAACGGAAATACATCATAACATAAGGAAAATCTTTCCTCATTTCGTTTGGAAAAGCAAGAATGTGTGTTCTAGATGTGAAGTTTATGTAGGAGCTGTTAATGTTCCTTCAGCGTTGCGGGAAGTAACTACCGGCTCATAATTATGTTTTCCAAAAGAGACCAGAGTGTCTCGATGATGCTAGGGTTTACTGAATACCCCAGGGAAGATGTTTAACCTCGTCTCCGTGCTCCTCAAACAGAAACTGGCCATTGTCAGCGCATGAATTGGGACGAGGTTATCCATCGCGTACAAGAAACAACGTCTGATTCATGGGGTGGACGTTTTTGCTGAAAATTTGCTCACAATCCTTGCCAACCACTGTCTTTAAAGTTGATAATTGGGTTTACATAAAACCACGATAAGATGGAACTCCCATCATGCTTTGATTCTAGAGGCGTTCGCCGGACATAAAACTGTCCTAAGGCCGTGAACAGTGTGAAGGACAACTCATCGGACCAGATGACACTCACCAGCAGTAAGGAATTGTATAATTGCACCATTGTTTTCTCCGTGTTGCATTCATTTGGATTATCAGTAATTTAACGATGTAGAAAAAAGGAAGGAAACGTTTCGCGACTTGAATTCAAACCAGGGACCATAACATTCGCTGTCGGTGCTCTAATCAATTGAGAATCGCAGATTGGGAATCCTCCTTACCCTTAAACCATCAAATAAATTGATGAAAATTCAACTCAAAGAGAAGTTAAAGAATATAAAGAAATGTTGGAAACATATTATAATTTCAAGGTAGAAAAGGGAAGGAAAAATTCTATTCGCTGTCGCTGGTTCGAATGCAGGTCGAGTCTGCATTGCAATTACCGTCTGCAATTTGATCGTGATTATTTATTAAACAGGACTGCGAAGATCCAAATTCAGCTATGCTTTCCGTAGTAGCTATTTTCTTCTTAGTTGTTATAATCTTCTTTAACGACCGACTATCATTCAGTGTGGGTTTCGTTTAGTACGGTGTTTAGAATGTTCTGACTTTAGGAGTGTGTGTTTTCGATATCAGCTCTCGAAATACGTCTAGTATATTAGAATTTTTGTCACAAATGTATCGGCTACACGAGCAACAACAATCTTTCCTATTTAGAACTAGGTTTGGTTTGATTTGGTTTGGTATTAACGTCCTTTTCAACTGCCATGCTCATTTCAGGACGGCGTTATAGGGGCCGCAAATGTTGCCTCGCAAGGGTTCTTTAACGTGCAGCCGGCAAACGACTACACGGGACCAACGGCTATACTTCCCTTCTGAAGGAAGTGCGTGATTTCAGGAATTTCCCCCTGAAAAAATCCTCGTCGTCCTCGGCCGGGGTCGAACCCGCGTACTCCGGCATCAGAGGCGATCACGAAACCACTGAGCCACCAAGACCGATTTAGAACTAGGTTAGATTCAACAAAATGCGCAGTCATCTGAACACTATGACATTCGCAGAAATGCTGATGTTCGCTAACAGGTAAACAAGGCAGTCACAATAGAGTGAAAATAATATAACTCAGCAGAATATAATATTAGGTAGGCAAGGAAAACAGCAATAATGTAAAAAGCTACTCTGAATGACTTTCTCGTGATTTACAGAATTCTAACGAAATCCTTTGCATCTTGTGATCAATTTCATTTTTAACTTAGAAGAACTGTGCCTATTACAGTGTAACAAATTTTTCAGGTAGCGCATATCAATTAACTCTTATACATTTAAATTGGTTCATATTGGATATTCCTAACTGGTTATTCAACGCAAAGAGAATGTATTCTGAAGTTTAAATTATTTTATTTTAGTAGGCGCTGTAATTGGTTGTGTGGTTCATGAAATTAATATACAAACATTGTCTTAATGTTGAAAGTGATAATCGCTTATTGTGTTTTCAATTCAAGATAAAATATCCGTAACTATTTATAAATCCTTCTGTATTTTATACTGTTACAGCACTAAGAACAAAGACATTTGTTATATTTGAATTTACTGAGCAGGAAAAAGCAAATGAGATACACATTGTTCGATTTAATGCATAGCTAATGTTGTCAGTTTACACAACCATCTATAGCCCGTTTTCTACTAGTTTCTCAATTAGACGCAAGTCGCCAAGGTATTTTGTAGTTCAAACTTTTAATTATAGCAAATGCCAGAATGTTGGAAGAATGTGAAACGATCGTTTGAATACAAGTAGTTGTTTTAGGTAATGTTTTCCTTAACGAAATTCAACACCATGACGACCGCTTTGCACGAACTGGAACATTCCTTCGCTGAATTAGTGGCGATTTCAATGGAAGTCATTCTTTCTTTCAGAAGCTATTTTGTTTTCGACCTTATTCGTTAGCATTCAAGTGACCCATTAACGTTTCCCTTGTAAAGGACGAAAAAGGAAGGTCTTTGATTCATTCAGAGACACTCCTTCCCAAACCCATCATTTGTCGTAAATAAAGCTGCCGCCTGATCGTTGGATACCGTGGTTACCAGTGCTGTTAAAAGGTCCTCGTAAGGAACGAAGGGCGAACGCCACCCGAAACCCCGACGACCTTCGGCGGAGGAAACATCCGAATCCAAGAGAAATTCGTCCGTTTTTTATATCTTCCCTCTTTGATTGGAACGATGTACGTTTTTCATTTCTCCCTCTTCTTTTCCCTCTTTAATTTTCGATGAACTCATTCAAAGTAGAAGGGAAAGTTTTGAAACCTTTTGACGTTATAAAAGAGAGAAATGGAAGAAGGAGGGGAAAAATTCTCCTGAAAGTGTTTAATTTAGAGCCTATTAGCGAGGCTGGCTGCGATCCAAGATGACGAAGCGGAGGTGTTCTTAGTGGGCCTCGGTTTCCCGCTCTTTTACCCTTCGGCTGTCATTCCCTCCCCCAGGGGAGGGATGGTGGTATCAGAGCCTTTTACCCCTTCATCCCCTCTCCCCAATCTCCCCACTCCGAAAACCTCCTTCGTTCACAGTGACAGCAGCGACTCAACTGCGCCGCCACGTAATTGAAAGCAACGGGACCGTCAATAATGACGACGACTACCCATCATGCCATGCAACAAATCAATAGTCAAATTGAACGAAATGCAGTTTTGGGACGAAATCAATCTGAAAAGGGCATGATACTACTAGTACGGTCTGTTAAACCTAAGGGAACCCGGACGATGTGTCCGCCCACGCGCGTCACGTTCACCGCCTTCGATAGAGGGTTCGATTCACTGTCAGAGTTTTTTTTAAAGGCAGACAGCGTGTTTTAATTTGGCGAAAAATTCCAGAAGCCTTACATAGCTCGTGCCGTTATATTTGACATATTTACTTAATTTCTATGTTTATTTAACGCATACGTCTCTATTACTTAAAACAACAGCATTCTTACAGATACGTATAATGCTAAAGAATCAAATTTACCTTCATCCCATTTGACTTATATATTATTTGGTGACAAGAAATAATGGAGACAACTTGTAATATATTTTTTAAAAGATTTGAATATAAAATAAAATTGATTTGTATATGATAATATTGTTCATGATTTAGTCCATTTGATTCTGAAATTCTACGTTTTTATTCCCATTCTGTCTTCTCATAAAATAACTGCATAACAAACGATCTGAAATTTTAATTTTGTATAAGGTTGCAAAGGGTCAAATAGAAATTGCTCGATTGCTCAGTCTGCCAAAACAGACGGTACCCAAAGCCATTGCGCGATTCAAATAGCTTATTCATGATGAGGAAGAATACACACCGTGAATACTTTTAGAAATAGGAAGCTCATCATAAAACCAATCAACCAAAATTCAAGGATTTCTAGAGAAAAATCGCCCGTGAGATCGGGATCAATCGTGGATCTGTCCGCCAAGCAACCAAAAAGGAGCTCGGACTAAACCCTACAAGGTACAGAAGCATTATCTCTTTAACGGCAACAACAGTATTGCGGGGCTCTAAAGATGCCGTGCACTGCTTCTCACAGATGAAAAATTGTTCACGATTGATCAGTAACACAATCAACAAATGACATCGCTAAAATCCGGAATCAGTCATGGTATGGGGTGGGATCTGCTCAAGTGGGAAAAAAAACACTCATCTTTTCATACATCAAAGGTTGGCCAAAAACTCTTTCGAATATTACTAAATTTTATTTCAAAGAAACGACTATAATTACTTCTGTATGGATTGTCGCAAGGGAAAGACCAACTCATCAAGATTTTTTTCTCTGTCATAGGTAGTAGAGACTATGTTTGTTAAATGAGGCGACCAGTGGACGTGAAAATGGTTGCAATGCCATTTTTTTGTGATCAGTTGATCATATTTGGAAAACTATTTTTTTGTTTTGCTTGAATTTGGTGCTGAACAAGTTTTTACGAGTTGTTCAGCAATTTGGAAATTTTAAGGTTTAGGCGTCAGTTTAGGAGAAAGCTCAGGTATCATTAAACCAAATCGCCGATCACAGTACAGCGTAATCTCAGGAGGAAATATGGACGATTACTGACTGATAAGAAAAGCATCGTTGCATGGTACACTAAGTTTAAGGAGATGGAAAGTGTGGGCTCCATTCAGGGCGACCACGCATCAGTGAAAGACTGTTCAGACTGTGCAAGAAGCATTTCCACGAAGCCTTTCTAAGTCAACATATCAAAGATAAGTGTATCTGAGCTGGGAACACTGAAGAAAAGGATTATTGACGCTATTGCTAGTGTTATACAAAAAATGTTGAATATATATGTCGCGAATTTGAATATCGCTTAAACGATCTGCGGTCGACAAATTGTGCACATGTAGAAGTTGTTGAAGTCCATGACTAGTATCACGATAATTACTGAAAATAAAAGAATAAACCAAAGTGATACGGAAACAGTGTTATTTATTTGCCTTACGCGTTTCGACGTAACGTCATCGTCAGAGGCTAACAGTGTTACAAAGAAATTACAGAGGAAGATGCTCTATATATACACCCCGACATATATAGAGCATCTTCCTCTGTAATTTCTTTGTAACACTGTTAGCCTCTGACGATGACGTTACGTCGAAACGCGTAAGGCAAATAAATAACACTGTTTCCGTATCACTTTGGTTTATTCTTTTATTTTCAGTACATGTAGAAGTGTATTGACAAGTAAAAAAATCTTCAGGACTCAGTCTTTCTCTTGGGACCAACCATACATCTGTATCGGTAATAGTTTCTATGTAATAAAATGTTGTAATGTTGGGAAGGAAACATTTATTGCTTTTTGTATGATTTATTTCAAACAAAAACCTTGATAAGAAAACCATTCTATTTCGAGACTTTCCTTTTTTTGCTTAACAGTTAAAAGTTTTAGAAAAAAATAGTTTAAAGTTCCTGAAGAAAGTTAAAATGAATTTTTATGCTCTAATTTAAAATATAAGTTTAATAAAAAAAAAGAATAAAAATATGTTTTTGAAAGGTGAATTCGTTGAATACAATTTCTTTTTCTCTCTTTTGAATAGGTAAGAACACTGTTCAAATTATTTACAAAATAGATGAGTTAGAAGCTAAAGGTAGGAAATATGTTTTTTCTTATGTTAAGAGAGTTAATTTAAACTTTTTCATGAATTTTTGAACACCATTCAAAGTTTTCAATTTTGAGAGTAAATAATCAAGATATAAACTCGCTGCACTCCAAGCAAACGAAATAATCTTTTTTCACATACGAGTATTTGATTGTTTTAGCCGGTAATCTTGTTTTCCTTGATGTTCAATGCAGCCCAACTCTAATCGAGACCATTTATTAGCATAAAACAAGCCAATATGAATTTAAATCCAAATCTATAAAAAATTTATACTTAATTTATTTTCCTAACTAGATATTTCCATTTTTGTTTTCGTTCCGTTTTATTTCATTCGTTTTTTTTTATTATTTTTTTTCTAAGTTTGCGTTCCAGGAATGTCGTCATTAATTTTTTCTTTCCAATTTCAAATCTTTTTCGACGAAAATCCTCTTTTTTTTCTTGTTCTCTTTTTTTTGTCTACCCTTTAGTAGCCCCCTGCAAATCGATAGAAATCCACATTTTCGGCTTTAAAGTTTTTGTGAGGGTTGGGGATTTTAAAATTGTATCTTATATTTTGGAAGATAACTAAAATGAAAGCTCCACTGATTGCTTTATTAAGCTCACGATAATTCAATATAAAAAAACGACTGCAAGAAAATGCAACGTTATATTCAATGCTACGATGGAAAAAAGGATTAAAGGAGACATTAAGGACTTTTATGAGCTTTCTGTAAACTCTCTTTTTTTCTATCAACATAACTCTTTATAAATATATTTTCAGCGAATTTATTTACTCCAAATAACAGTTATTCCGCAGAAATACTTAAGTAGTGGGAAATCTAAAGTTTCACATATTCTTTTTCAGTCAAAAATGTTAGAAAACATACTTAAGACACTGTGGATAAGTATATTAAACAAATCATGTCCAAAAGAATTTATTTTACTTTCATCACTGCATTTGCATTTCGCTCACCCTGTGAGCCTCATCAGCAGAATACACCGAACAGGTTGAAACAACACAATATACAGAAAGGAATAATTAATAGGAAAACAGAATGAAAATTCCTTAACACACCTGCGTAGGTCAAATAATTTTTGATAGCTGAACGGAGATAATCAAATACAAAAAATTATTTTAAAAAAGAAAGACATAATTATAGAAAATAATAATAGTTAGAAATTAAAAAGAAGGTTATAAAAGAGCAGTGTGGATAACCGGTATTCTGAATTAATATTTTTAGCGAACCCTATTTGTATTTCCTGTCCATTCCAGGGATACTTTTTAACCAAGTTGTTGAATTATTACATTATTAAATAAAAGTTAAAAATTAAACAGAAGAAAAAAAAACAATAAAATTTCTACATAAAATAAGCAAAACAAAAGTAAATAAAAATTAAAGAAAAAGAAACCAAAAATTCATAAAAATTAAGTGATTAAATAAATAAATAAATAAATAAATAAATAAATAAATAAATAAATGAAGAAAACAAGATTAAGTAAAAAAATAAATAAATAAATACGCAAAAAAGCTAAACCTAGGGATTGAATAAAAATTTTAAAAAATACAAAGTAAATAAATACAAATTTAATGTAAACAAATTAAAAAATAAAATAAACAAATGAAAGAAGAAAAAAAATTGAAAATAAAGTATCACAAAAAATAAAACAAAACAAAAAATTCTAATAAGTAGTAAATAAAAAATATCAAAAAAACAAAAACTTCCAAACAATTATAAAAATAATAAATAAACGCAGAAAATTGTGGAAAAAAGATTGTATTGTAGCAACAAGCATCTCCCATCCACGAACTCTAGAAGAGAGCATGAAAAAAAAAATTTCTCCCCATTCAAGCAAAGCTCAAAACGGGGTTAGTATATGGGTTAGATAAAAATATTGGCAAGAATAAGAACGTTAGTTGAAAAGTCATAATCATTTTATAATTAGCAATACTAATTTAGTCGCAGGCTCAGTCCATCTCGCTGATGAAGAACTACGAAGTTCTGCTGAGGCTGAAAGATGTGGTGCATCAATACGACCATTTAAAATACTTGCGGGAAAGTTAAACATATAACAGTTTACAGATCTATCAAGAGAGCAGAAAGCAACCAGGTTCCTACTAATACATGTACCATCTAATTTATTGAGTTCTCTACCGCAAAACTTGAACAGTTGAGCATGAGTAACAGTTTTGTAAATTTTCTATTAGTAAAACATGGAACCCAAATAGGAAGACCATAAAGAATTCGAGGCAAAACAACACAATTCCTAAATCATTGATCACATTTTTGTATTGCTAGAGTTTCATAGCTTTCTAATAGAGTTATTTTATTTACTTTTCTTAATAATCTAAAGTTAAAATCTAATATCTATTGAAATGTGGCGAAACACCATTCTGTTGAAAAATGCAGTCCACAGTGTCGGTTTGCAGCTATGACATGAGCCAATTTCTTATTTGTCGTATTAAGGGGGTGGTCCAAAAAATGAAAGTTTTGTTGTCCCAGGACAAATAAACATGGACAGTTCAAAGTAGGCTGATTACGATGCATATGAACTGGCATTTGTAAAACAACATGATCAGAGTGTCTGCCGTAGAGCTGAATGATATTGCACAATCGAATTGTAAAATTGGCCACCACCTTCGTAAGAACGTCTGTTGGAATGGCCAAAATTTTACACTCAGAATTCACTCAAGGTCTTAATGTTCATCTTGCAGAATTTTTCTTTCATGTGATGCCATAAAAACAAATCTAACGGATTGAGGTGAGGTGAATACGAAGGCCAGTGGACACCACACACATTCTGCTTGAGATAACCCGGTACATTTTGTCCAAAATGTTTACACAACAGTTAAACAAAGTTCTTGATGCCACGAGCATATCACATAATTTTCGAACAATTACACTTAGAACTAAGAATTTGTACTTAAGAATTTGACATTTAATCTTGGTATATAGGTTTTGGACACCCTTTAGACGTACTCTGTCATAGCTTCTTCCGAAAGTGAAACTGACCATAAAATGTTGAGATGGCAGGAAATTCTGACAAAACTTACAAAACAGCTGCAAGCATTTACAAACATCATACTAATAAAATAGAGAAGGAAAACACTTTTCCACATAAGGTTTAATACAGTATTATCACGAAAATATCAATGTGATAATGAAAATACGGGAAAAGTACGTCATCTTCTTCGGGGTATTTTCAATATCACGCTAAAGAAGATGACTTAGTCATCGAAAAGTACATTCGTGATAATACCGTATTAAACCTTATTTGGAAAAGTGTTTTCCTTCTCTATTTTATTAGTATATTCTCATCCACAGTTTCAGGTGAATCTCACATATAATATAAACATCATGTTTGAAATAATTATTTTTTACGGAATTTTATAAAAATATTAGATGATAAAGTGGAAATGTGCCCCTGCCCCCCCAACCTATTTTGTTATTTTTGTAATGAAACAGTTATAAGCTATTCTAAAACAAGGTACTATAGTGCAAAGTGTGCGGTATTTTGTTGCCATGAAGTACCATTTTTTGACATAATTAAAGTGCTCAAATTTTTTGAATAAACAAATGTTTTTTTGTTCAGTCCAAACAGATTACATGAACTCAGGTGTAGGAGACCATTTTAAATGTATTGAATAAAATTTTTACTAAACTCAAAAATAATATCAACATTCAATAATCAAAACATAAGAAATTAGTAATTAATAATATCTACTATTATCTAACAATGAAATTTAATGGAGTTGTTCTGAACTAAAATAAACGTAGTATTATTTCTGCTATAAAAAAACAAAAATTAACAAATCCAAACCATAAAAAAGAGAAGAAAAACTCGCTGGTTTATTTACAGTAAGGAAAGAAAAAATCCACTTTGATACTCTCACATGCTGACGAAGGCAGCTTGGCTGCAGAAATATACATTCGTGTATGAAGTAAATACACTACTGTTTATAAAAATCGCAACACCCTGATGGAATGGTCTAATCCATATGCAATTTGCAATATTTGCATACAATGGGTCAGAGTATAAATGATTAGATTTTCAGAGCAATTGTTTGAAAGAACACTATGCCTCGACGACGACGAAGGGTACCATATCAACAGCTGACAGACTTTGAAAGAGGACGCATAATTGGTCTGCGTGAAGCGGGATGGTCGTATCGTCACATTGCTGCTCGTGTAGGACGTAATGCAACGACAATTATGCGTGCATGGAGGCAGTGGAGCGAAGAGAACAGGGCACACCGAAGACCAGGCTCAGGAAGACCCAGCACGACGACACCGCGAGATGACAGACACCTCTA
>JAHWFO010055510.1:1702931-1752007 GCA_023313115.1 Rhysida immarginata | reverse complement strand
GTCGATTAAATAATTTTGTGGACAAGAGTTGTTTTTTGATTTATTATCATTGTGGACAGCAAATTTTTCCTCTCTTTAATGTAAATCAAAACAATTAAAGTTTAATGTAAATCAAAACTCCACGTTTGCATTATTTTATTTAACGGTAGAAATTTCAGATATAATAATATCTTTCTGGTCCGGCACAATCACTATGAGCCTACATTTGCCAGTTTTGGCATTTGTACCAATACTTCACTCCGGCCATCGTTTTCTTTTGCTATCATCGCAGAAGATGCAGTTAGCCTCCATGGATTCAGATACCCTGTTCAGCTGAAGGGCGTCTTTCGATTCGGAATCATTATCTATAATTTCCTCCTTTTCTTCCTCTTCGTTATTTCTGATCGAAGTACAGCTACTCTCTGATCTGATACGAGTTTTTTCCCCTCTACCAGGGGCACGGCTTCTAAATACGGAGATCACGGCTTCGATTTCGGCCACGACCGCATTCACCAAGAAATAAAATGGTGAAACCAAAATTTGATATGTCTAACAACAAATTAAAGTTCTAATGTTGTAAAGTTTTTAATGTTATATTTTTGTTCCTGAGAGCTTATTATGAACAAATCTCTAAATTCCATAAAGAAAATTCAAATCCAATGCCTGATTCAACAAATTAACCGGTTACATTTTATTTTTGTGGAAATGTAAATTTTATAATTAAATAAATAAAGAAAACAGAACGGTGAAAGAGAAAACAGAAATTTCTGGCAGCCTGTTAGATGGAAGCTTAATTCACTTAAGAAACGTTCGTGTTTTAGATTAATGAGTTTGTTTTAAATTTTATTACATGCACTTAAATTTATGATCTCAATGAAGTACCTTGTTAAGAAGATCGCTGGAGTACGGAAAATAAAAAAAATATTTTTCATCATTTCTTTTGAGACTTCCTTTTCTTCTTTAGCGAAGCAGATGAAGTTATTATCTCGTTGGGATAATACAAGAAAGTTTTTTCTCCTCCTAATTCTCTTCTTCCTCTTCGTCTTCTTAGGCAATTGCACTTCACACACGGCGGTTCTGATTTTCATTGTCTGCCAACGAGTTTTACGGTTGATCTTTTTACGGATGGGCTGATTTCTCGCGGAAGGATATGAATTGCGAGCCCACGGAGGTTCTTAGAACTCGGAACAATAAATTCACCGTTTTGCTTTTTTTTTATCATCCGGATGAATCTCTTCGACTTTGCTTTCTCTTCGTAAATGCCGTTTATGTGTGACCAGGGAATTGTCGTTCGTTTGGGCGTTTGCCTTTTCGTCCCATCGTAAAAGTGGCTCGTCGTCGGTGCCCCACCTCCTTCCGTTGTTGTAACCAAACAGCGGCCGAACGGAATTGTTGATCGTTCGTGCCTTTGTCATTTACATCCTTTGATTAGCGATTCATTTTGATTTGGTCGTGATAAATGGCATCGTGAAAACTTTTACGGCCTTCCTAGCGGTTTGATTTGTTACAAAGATTGCACGTTGCTTTAACGATCCCACAATTATGTGCGCTTGTAAAAACTCCACCCCCCCCCCCCCCGCAACCCCATCTTTCCTATTCAATTCCACTCTTTCCATTTCTACTGACAAGTGGATGGTTCCGTATAAGGTCCACTCACCACTGGAAAAGATGTTCACGCTTCGTATGAAGAGAACAAGACTTGGCGAGAGGCCGGCTTTTATGAGCCCTCTTTCGGCCTTTAGGCTGCCCCTTTTACGATTGTTTGCTATAACTCATTAAATTGTGGTCCGAAAATTTGGCTGTCGTCAATCTAGCAGTCGTTCTTGAACTCTCTTTTGAAATCGAAGAAGATAATAAGCAATATTCGCTTAATTATTGCACGCTTACTTTCCCCACCTAATTTGTAATTAGACTTTCTTTCCGTGTCATCTGCATTCACATCATCGGTTGGCCATCTGCGCTCCCTTCTCCCAGAATAATTTTCAAACAACTAATCATAGAGCTTAGTCCATCAATATAAGATTCTTCAAGAAATTTTAGTGCTTTTTCTAAGTCCCGGAGTAAAGGAAATGAGGCACTGGAGAAATGTTTAATAGTCTTCAACATGATGGAAAAAGGATTAAAATTCATGTAAATTTTGGATTGCTTTGTAATATGTTCCTCATGTTTGCATTAACGTAATGTAAACAATAACCTTCTTAAAATTTATGAGGCTTGATAAAATAATTTCATATTTCGGCGGGTATTCTTTTAAAAGATAGAGTTAGAAACTTCTTAATCTAGCTCGGAGATTTTTTTGTAGCATTTGAATCATTACTAGAAAAGAAAGAGGAAAAAAATTTTTATACATAATAATATCTCGGCCTATTTAATACAAAGGTGTGCAAAAAGTAAGGACGAACTAAAATTAATTCTGTAACAGTTTCTATGTCTCTAGTATTGCTGGATGAATGTGAAGAACATAAAATTCAAGTTCATTGTAAAGCAAATTAGTTCATGATGTAGTAAATAATGAACAATTCTTTCGTGTTGCTATTTCTTCTGAAGTCATGTAAAGACTTATCCAGCATCGATCACGCATGTTCTGTAGGTTTCATATCAGGTCCTTCGTTTTCCAAGTTGTGAATATTGGCTATCCCCTCCCCTTCGCAAAGAAAGGAATGTTTATACTTGAAATGATACTACCAATAAATCCATTCAGTTCTGATAAAGCAGTTTCTCAAATCAGTTTACTGATACGCCACTACACAGGTTTATTCAGAAAGAATGAACCGTACGAGGTAGTCACTTGAGACAGTGGGTATCTGAATCTTCCAGCAAGAATGAACCAATTTCTGAACTCTATTTCTCAGTCCTTAAGCAACTTAACGGAATGAGTCGCATACCATTGGAAAGAACGTGTTTTCTAAGTTTTGAATATTAGCCGGCAGAACGTTCCGTCGCGTTCTGCCCTTAAATGGAATAACAAAGGCGATTAACTCGGTGGGTCGTGATCTGCTGCAACGCGTTTGGGAGAGATTCTCATATTGACTTGATGTGCCCCGTGCTGCAGATGGTGGCCACTTTGAACACTTGTAGGACAGAAAATAAAACTTGAGTATCAGTAGAATACGTGTGACTTGGTTGGAATTGTGCAGTACTTTTTCTCAATAAAATATAGCTTCATGAAATCGGTTCATTTTTTTAAATAATCCTGTATTTGACTGTTGGCTATTTTATGCTCAACTCGGTAATATCTTCACGAATTTGTGCGCACGACTAAAACATGAGCAAATCTTAACTGTTCAGAAAATAATGACAAATAGATACAATTTATTATTAATTTCGTTACCCTACGTTATTAATCGTAGTTAAAAGGATCTTCTTTCTAATTAAATGTTCGTAATAACCAAGCTGATGAAGATAGTTTACTGATCTTCCTGTAGTACAGAGGTTGAGTCAAAAGTAGTAGCTGATCACCGCGCAAACTTTTAAATGGGCATCAGACAGGAAGCACTCATTGCTAATCTTCAAAATAGAGTCCATCATGCTGGATGGTCTTCATCCAATGATCAGCCAGTTGGCGGATGCCCTCGCGAAACCACTCCTCCAGTTTCTGGACGAAAAAGTCGCGAACGGCGTCTTCAACCTCATTGGCATTGGCGAAGCGCCGTCCACGCAGGAAGTGCGCCATGGACCGGAAGAGATGGTAGTCGGAAGGTGCCGATGCTGTATGCTGGATGTAGCAGAACCTCTATTCTTTCCAGCAGTGGGGCACAACTCGGCAGCTCCTGTTGACCTTTCCGATGGGTGCAGATGTCGAACCACACTCGATGTCCCGATGTCTGCCGCTCGTCCACGGGTGGTACTGCCTGGGTTGGCTTCCATTTGTTGCCGTCATCCACTTCTTTGGTTCTCCTTGGCGCATCTTCCAGGCCCATAACTCCAGACGAAAAGCGGGAGAACCACCGTCGTTCTGTCCGTTCATTGGTCACACCCTGACCTTCCACCCTGCAAATTTCGGCGGCTGCTGCTCGCGCACTGGTCCCCTTTTTCCAATAGTGACGAAGAAGCCCGCGTATCACCAATTTTTCTGCCATATTTTACAGTGGCTGACGAGGTGGCACAATGTCTGTGGCATTCAAATTGATACTGACGTTTCTTCCCACTCTTTTCTCTTAATAAACTGCGATATACCCTTGTGGTAAATGGTCTTCGCCCAGAATTCGTCAAACTCTACCCCCCCCCCCTACCGAGTCGGTCACTACTTTTGACTCAACCTCTGTACTTTCAAGTATTTGGAAAGTTTTCAGAATCTTATAAAAATTCATAGAGTAGTAATTTTTGTAAAAAAAATGTTGAGAAAAGACAGACAAAAGACATTGCGCATTTGCTCAAATAAAGTATTAACAGTTATTTACCAAACGTCGGTGAGATTAAAGCAAATCAAATGTTAAATAGTTATAAAGACCAGTCAGCACGAAGAAATCTTTATTGTTCTGAACCAATCGAATTTTTGCCCTTACCTTTAAATTAGTTAAGCACTTTACTGACAGAAAAAAGGAAAATTGTTTACGTTGTATCGTTCGGGCAGTCAACCGTGACATCGACCAACCATTTTAAAATCAGACATTTCTGTCCAAGGCATATTCGAGTTTTTTAATAACTGTCAATCTAAAAAAGGGCATGAACATTAGTCATAATATTACGAACATACAGATGCATTATTATTATAAAGATTGCCTATTTAATTCTTGCTTGTCTCTATGTACAGGGTGTATCTGAATGGTCTGTATAACCTTCCAGGATATATTCCAGAGACCAAAACAAGCAGAAAATGTCATATGTACGCGGGGTCGAAAACGATCCTTTCTAAACTTATAACGGTTTGAAGGTGTCCTGTAGTAAGCGAAATTAACGTTAAAGCGTATAGGAGTTGCAAACTGTGTGATTTATTTCTGTGGTAAACCAGACGATACACTTGTTGTCAAAGGCAAATGCTATAGCAAAGGCTCAAAATGGCTTCCGGTTCTTTGAATTGTAGTAACTCTTCTCTATTACAGGGCACTTTCAAACCGTTAAAACACTAGAAAGAAGCGGATGCCATGTTCATATGACATCTTATGCTTGTTAAGTCCTTGGAACATATTCTCAAATTTCGTACAGAATTTTCAGAAACACCCTGTATAATCTTAATTATTACTGAGGAATACCTTCTCAAAGCGTAAAGATTCTTCAAACGCATATTGATTTACCAACAAGAACTTAACACATTGCGATCTAATAGAAATCCAAAGAATGAAGCTTATATGAAGCTCTTATGTTGATTAAATGATCAATTTGTACATGGACAGTTGCAAACAATTGCCCTTGTAACTACATTCTGTTAAATTTCCCTAAGCTAAATTCTGATGAATTTGTACATTTTTTTTATTTCTCTCTTGGAACTTAATCATAAAAAATTAAGAACTTCCCATCGCCTTGTCCAACGATAGTCTGCTGCCTAATAACGATTCAGATAGAGAAGGGGGAAGTTGTTAAAAATTATAATTACGAAAGGAGCTTCCTGAATCTATCAAATTCCCGAAAGAATCCTTATCGGTTTTTGCATATAAATTGCCTAAATTAACGATGGATGATTTCGCCAGCATAACGAAGTTTTACGAAAGATTGAGCGTAGTTGACGAGAACACTAAGGAGATTAAATATGGAGTGAATTATAAAATATTACCATCAAAGCTGTAGTATTTGAAAAAGCTGTCTACTGTGACATATTATAAAGAAGTAATCAGTACAATTTTCAATATCCGTTTTAGTTTTTATATATGGGTCTGTAAAGGCATGTCTTAATATGATTTATTCAACCAAGAATTCATCATTATTCCCAGCACGTTCTTACGAGCTTTCATTTTGATGAAAACTATATTATTATCGATTTAACAGCTTGAACGCCATTGTCACAACTGGTTATAAAAGATCTGAGTCGATTTTTACTAAAAAGACTTTCCAATTAAAGAATCCCCTAAGTCGTCGTACTAAGATAAGCTGAATTTTTTTGTCACATACGTAAAAATTTCATTTGTGATACTCTAAGTCGAAGAGCGTTCATCAAATAGGGTGTTCCAAATTCACCGCTTGTTTTGGAGAAAATGTCGGGCTATCAAGTAAATTTCGCAATATTATTATAGGAAGCAATAACGTCATACTTAAGTTTTTGTTTATATTTTGCTAATTATTATTTTTTAAACAAGCACCTTAGAATCCTGCTGTTCTTTTAAAAAGTCGCTTATAAGTCAGCAAAATTTAATTGTCCTCAAACAGAAAATTTAACATGAAATAACATATTTCACGAGGTAGAAATAAATTTATAAAAATATATTAGCAAATGTTATTGGTTAATGAATTACGAATAGATTTTAGGTTGACGACTGAAGAAAAACGGATTTTGATTAAGCATTTTATGTTTGATTAGATTAGATTCTTTGATAATTTACTTAAAGAGCCTCTCCTATAGTCCAACAGACAAGTCTTAAGATTCGCTCCTCCTGCAATAGATCACGTGGTCATGACTTTGACTAAGTTCATCAACCAATCAGCGACTGCATTAGCCTCGTTGCATAAGTCTTTTATTTATCTTTATATTTGTCTTTATATATTATCTTTAAAGTGCGCTTTATTCAACATATGCTCAAGCAATATGTCAAACAAGAAAGTATGACGATTCTTCGCATTAACGCATAAAAAGGCCCTTTTCAGGGCCACCAATTTAGCAGCAATTCATTTAACATAAAGAGCTGATTCTTATCCTTTTTTGTGCAGAATCCGTATCGGATCTCAGTTTTTCCTATCACCCACAGATTTCTTGTTTTTCAATGAACATTTTTAAATTTTAGATTTGGGGGCCTGATAAATTTCTTTGGCCCGAAAATATGCATACTTTAACATTGCAGCCGCTACTCTTCACACCCATTACTTTAACATTGCAGTCTCTAAGTGCATAACTTGGAAACGTGACTTGATAGAAAAAATCTAAAAGCAGATTCGGATTCAGCACACACAAAACCACAAGAATAAGGCAAATTCATTCAAAAAATTTTTTTTCATCGTTCGCCTGTGTAATTCGTTATTGTTTTTTTTTATAACATTTATTTATTACTAAGATATAAGTATCATGATATACTTGAGACATTTATTTAAATCTCGACCTATATCATCCTGAAACATTTTGCTCTACAGAATTTTTTTATAAAAGTTGAAGATTTGAAAACCTTTCCGTATGAGTAATAATTTATTTGAAAACGAGGTCAACACATGAAGGACAATAGAAGCCAGATTAAGTTCCCCAAAGTATTGCCCCATTAAAATTTTCATGAAGAAATTAGTTAGCTTCTTGTATACTTTCTAATAATTAATTTTCCAATTTAACAGGCCAGATGTTATTTTTTTGTGGGAATAGGTATTAGTGGTTACAAAGGGAAAAGTTGCGCTGCTGAGAGAATGTCTTCTAAAGCTTAGCTTGATTTCATGAAACGAGCTAGCTAGAGATCTACTATCTCCACATCTGTGAACATTTTATTTATCTAATAACCGCACTTCTATAATTCGAGTCCAGTTCACTCAATTAGATGAAAGAAAGAGGGGAACGACTTCTATGATTTTTTTCTCTTTTTCTTCCTCCGTCCAGTGCTTATTTGGAACCACGAAATCAATAGTAGCAAAATAGGCCGCTGTTCTTGCTTTTCTCTCCTTATCAAGTAAGTGAAACGAATCGATAGGAGAATCGAATGAATATTTCCATGAAAACGATGTCGCTGTTATTCTTATTAAGAGTCTATTCTCTTCACCTTTTAGTGTGTTCTTTACAAGGTGGAAAGCTGGCTTAAAGAAATGAAAGAGAAAAGAGGATAGAACACTCTTTCTTGAATCTCCTAGTTCCTTTGGGACATGCGTAAACAATTGACTCACTATGTGCTCATTCAATAATGAAATTATTGTCTCCCATATACAATAATCAGTTTTGGCACAATAATAGAAAGTGATAAAATAATTATCCAACTCTTCTAAATGTTAAGCAGCATTTATAGGATTTATTTAATGCTATCATTTTCCATCGTCTGTATCCATACAGAATTAAGGAACACTTATTGTTCCATTTAACTTATATTTGCCACCACATCCGACTGTGAGCGAAATAGAATCCAACGTTCGGCAACTACACCATTTAACCAAGGCTGTTTGTCAACATCTGCGTAGAATTCTTCCAAAAAAAATCTCTAACGTTTGGATCTATAGGACGTCGTGAGTTTTTAGCATCACATTGGTTCAAGTTTAATTTCATCGGACTTAAAGTACATTTCATCTGTACATTTTATTATATGGAAAATATCATATTATTAATCCTTAAGTCTAATCATAGCTTTAGATTAACACTTATAAATTAGTACCTTAATTACAGTGATGAAAATACAATCCGTATTTATCATATTTGGTATTAATATCGGTGGTTTTCTTCCCAAATAGTATCTCTAATTCTCTTCGTATGTAACTTTGTTCACCTGTTAGTAGGCATCAGAACATCTGTGGACGATATGTTGTTATAGAGATTGCGCATTGTTTTCGTCCTTACCGACGTCCGAGGAGTTTTTTGGAGATATTTATGCTCATCCGGTAAAAAAAAATTCAGCTAAACACGATTGTGGACGGTAGTTTAAGCTAAATTACAGAGACTACAGTAAATAGTACTGTAATATCAAACAAAAGAAGTCACGCTATTGTCGCAAAAGAAATAGTGGCGATACCACGTTCGAAAGTACGCAATGATTAATCGATCATAGCAAGAGTTTTAAGTGCTATGGATATAAATATTCCCTATCCCAGACATCCTTGTGACGGAACTTACGGAGCTTCTTGAAAATTTCGTCATCATGAGAACCATTTGATTTGGTTTGTTCTCCAAAAATACAAAAATATCAACCAATTATTTCACTCGTGTAGTATTATTGGATTCATATTACAGTGATTATGTTTTTAGCAGAAACACAATGCATGATTTGCAAGATTACTTTCAGGCAATTTGAGATAATCATCCAAAGCTTAATTGCTTGTTGGCCGCTTCTTAAAAAAGAAAATAATGATAATAAATTTATTAATGTAACATAACATTCATAATACAGGGTGATCGAAAAGTCTATATCCCTCATATCGTAGAATTTAAAAATCTGTTAATGTCAACAAATAGGAAAACGAGGTGGGCTATCTGTTGATGACCTTCCGATGACTTGATTATGCAAATTAGAACATATACAAAATTTATCTCGTAGACTATAACAGATACCAAGTATACTTGTTTCGCATTCATTTATAAACACAATAAAAACGCATATACAGGGTGAAAATTAATTCCACTGCCAAACTTGGAGAGGTAGTAGGGATAGTCGAAACAAACAACTTTTCTTTATTTCGTGAAAAATTTATTTACCAACACAGAACTTGTGTCATTCCAGCAGTTGTTCAAAGTGTTTGTGACGTTCCACACATGGCAGTGGTGGCATCTAAAGAGAACTGTGCTTGGTGAACTGTGCTTCATCAGAAAACAAAACAAGTTCACCAAACGCGGTATTGACGGGAACATTCCGAAGATACCAGTCGGAAAGTGCACACGTAGTTGGTAGTCGTTGGGTTGCAAAGCCTGCACAGTCTGTTCGTGGTATGGATGTTGCCCATTGTTATGCATAACATTCCAGACAATTATTTGACTGGTCCTCACAGCATGTGCGACTGCACGGGTGCTTGTTAAGCGATCCTTTGCAAACCGTTGCAATATCTCCTCTTCCACATGTGCTGTTCTCACATGTCTTGGAGTTCTGCTGTAACTGTTCTGCGTTGGTAAATAAAATTTTTCTCGTAAAATTGTTATAAAGAAAAGTTGTTTGTATTGACTATCCCTATTACCTCTCCAAGTTTGGCAGTGGTATTAATTTTCACCCTGTATAATCGGATGAATAGATTACCATGGGAGTCAATTTCTTAACTGTGTACAACGAATTGCATGTGTGTGAATGTGGCTTTTTATGCTATCTGAACAGAGATCACGCTGTTGAAAACATCCAGAAATATGCAAAACCGGATGATTATATGAAATGATTTGCATGTAACAATGTTAGGGGAGACCGGGGCATGTTTGGTGCAGGGGTAGTTTTACACATTCCTTATAGTTCACTTACCGTTGGTCGGAGTGCACCGCCATCGAGTCAGGAGAAACATTACAACCGCCATGTTTCCTCAAAACAGTCTGAAGTCAGTCGCGTGTGAGAACAGTGAAATAGATAATTTTTTTCTGATTTTCTTCTGGTAAGTAAATTTTCGCACTAATATATTGCCAGTTATAGGATCTGTATCATTAGATCATCATAACTTATTATTGCTTATCCTGTTAGGCATTTTGCGGTTATTTTAAGTTATTGAATTGTTTGGCAGTTATTTTACGCTTGTAGGTAAACACACACACATACACAAAGAAACACACACACTTTTCCCAATCGTCTGAACGCTTGTTATGGAGCTGAAGGAAGACACGTGTACCTCCTTTGCCTCATCGAGAGAGACTGCCCTATCTATATCGTCTATTATATCATATCCATTTCCTGTTCATTGTTAATAATTCTTGGAAAGGAATGTTCTGTCATTCCATCATCATTTTATGTTCATTGTTATAATTCTTTGAATAATTTTGTGCTCATTGTTATTAGTGAATTGCGCATTGAGACCATTGTTGATGCGAACACGACTGGCCTATTGTTGCACAAACTTTGCCTTGAATTTTGGTCATGAGACATATATTGTTGATCCTTGCAGAGTGATTGTGAATTGCGTGTTGATACCATTGTTGATACTTATTGTTGCAAAAACTTTATCTTGCATTGTTGGTCATGAAATATTTCTCATTAATATGCCCTGCCATAACCATGAATATCGATTTTTTTATCAATAATTATTATTTTTTCGAAATCTGAGGTAGACAGTGACCTTCCTCATGCTTTGAAGGTCATGTATGCGAAATTTTATCAAGATCGGAATAAAACTGTAGATTTGTATAAAAAACAAACAAACAAACCCACAAACAAACAAACATCCTTCCTTATATATATGGAACTAGCAGAGGACCCGGCGTTGCCCGGGATAATTACGCTTGTAGGTAAACAGAACAACCTCAAAAAGCTAAATTAAACCTCCAAATTGGTTAAATAATAACTCAGTCGCTACAATATAGAGCGAAGGGACTATCCATTCTAAGAAAAATCCGAAAGACAGGAATTTACCTCTTCACTAAAAATATCCATTCTAGGTGATATACCGGGACTTGATTTACCGAAAAAAAAAATTTTAAAGGCTCACAATGGATGGACCTCTCCAAGGATTCCTTCTAGTCTAAATAATTTTTTACTCATGTAATCTTACTTTAGATGTACACTTGATGTTATTGCAATTTCCTTTCTTCTTTCGATGTCTTGAAGCAAAAATTGGCCATTCATCACTTGGTGTAGTCTAGCGGTCGCCGATTCTTCTATTAACTTGCTTACCATTTGCTCATACAGCACGGAGCTAAAGGAGTGCTTCCTCTATCGTCTTTCACTCTTTCTCAATAGTCTGCTAACTCATTATCTCCAGTTACTGATCATTTTTAAAGATTTTCAAGAAATTGTTAAGTGCTAAGAATTCTCTTTTCTAAGAAAAGCCTGAATAACAGGAATTCTATGCATTGAATTCTATATTGCACAAACTTTGCCTTGCATTGTTGGTCATGAGACATATATTGTTGATCCTTGCATAGTGTTGGTGCATTGAGTGTAGACAGCATTGTTGATACCTATTGTTGCACAAACTTTTATTTGCAATGTTGGTCTTGAGATATATATTGTTGGTCCGTGCAGAGTGTTTGTGAATTGCGTGTTGATACCATTGTTGATACTTATTGTTGCAAAAATTTTGTCTTGCATTGTTGGTCATGAGATATTTCTCATTAATATGCCCTGCCATAACCATGAATATCGATTTTTTATCAATAATTATTATTTTTTCGAAATCTGAGGTAGACAGTGACCTTCCTCATGCTTTGAAGGTCATGTATGCGAAATTTTATCAAGATCGGAATAAAACTGTAGATTTGTATAAAAAACAAACAAACCCACAAACAAACAAACATCCTTCTTTATATATATAGAAAGAAAAGATAGATAGATACTGTATTTGAAATGTGTGTATCCTGACTCATTTGTACTTACTGAATTATACGAAGTAATAAATATTGCAAATTGTTGGAATTTCATTTCCAATGAGCCTTATATTTCATTATGTTAAATGGTGTGGAAACATACCCTAAGCATTGTGTAATCCTGCCCCGAATACGAGGCAAGTTTACACAGGTGAGATTACCTCAAAATATTTTTAATTAGAAAATAATATAAATTTAAGGTAAATAAAAGGCACCACATTGTAGCTTAAAGTTTACCTAATGAATGAATATGAAAATTTAGTGATATAGATTTATTTATTTTAAAAATACAAAAATAATATTAAAAAATTGTGTAAACCTGCCCCGGTCTCCCCTGCCGTTTCTTTTTTTCATACTCTATTTTCTACCAAAACAATTTGGAGAAAACTTCGTAAACGTATAGAGTAATGTGGAGAAAGCTTCATAAATTCATAGCCAAGCTGTAATAGCGAAGCTACCGGTAAGTCAGGTAATTGAAAAACGTAGCAGCGAGCACAAATTTGGACTACTGATGAAGTGTAAGTCTTGTTCTTCATAGGACAGGACACTTTCTAGTATTATAATATCACCATCTATCTCCATTAATGCTAGCAATATTCTATCTTGGTTGGAGGAGCATGAAGATATCGAGATTAAACATCTTTTTAGACTAGCGCAGAATTCAGCTCTTTATTTTGGGGACGGTTAGGAGTCGAGTCCCCTCTCCTGCAAGTATAGAGGAATTGTATAAAATTTCATTAAGCAACATTTAGATTTGTATTGTCATTCTCGTGCAAAAAGACATGTTTCTGCATGATATTAATGACATTTTTCTGTAATTTATGAAGTATTTACATTTCTTTGACTAATCACTGTATTTACATGCATAAAACTTAGCCAACAGAATTTTTCATCATGGGTTCTTCCAATAAGTAATTAACATTAAAAACTTTGGAATAATAAAGGTTTTTCATTTCCATAGTTAATTATAAATTTTCTAATTGGGTTAATACGCAGGCTTTTAATATTCAATTTTCCTGCTCTAATGATGTGTTGTTGTTTTTATCGTTCTTTTTGAACTGCTTTGTGCTGCTTAATAAATGGCATTCATCGAGAGAAATGCTTTCCTCTCGTTTCATGGAATCAGTGATTTTTTTATTTCTCTAATAAGAAGAAATAATTCTCAAGAGATTATTTTTTATACACTAAAAGCTTAATTATATACTATAACTCAAAAGAAAAGATTTAGGATCTAGAGTTTAATTGTACCGAAGTCTCTCTTAAATTCACTTGTCATTACTGGTTGACCGCCGGGAGTAAATTTGAGAATCGTACGAAAAGAAGAAAACATTTTCAACGGTTTTCCTATCAGACAACCACAACAATCGAATGGACCATTAAACTAAAAGAAACCAAAACCAAGCAAGGCCGCCACCATCGTATTTTGATTTACCGATTCCCTATACTCCGAAGACTTTAAACAAACTTCCCAGATATATCTCTCTCTTTCTCTCTGTTGCAAACTGCGAAAGCCTCCACACCCCTCTCGCTCTTGTAGATTTATACGATAATTTATCGCGTTGTGGTGTCTTTTATTTACTTTTTTGAACTTGGATAACAAAATTAGCCAATATTTTTGGAGAGAAACGGCCATTTTATAGGTTCATAAAACGAATTTTCGCTCCTGATTTATAGGACTCAATGTCGAACGCCGTGGAAGGTTTGCTTTCAACACATACACACACATTGTGGCGCCTTCCCCCATCTTCTTCTCTCAATTCTCTGTTCCTATATCCACCCCCGCGTTGTGTTCAAAAAGCTCTACCCCTCGTTCTCCACTCCCCTTCTTTTGTCTTCCATATGTTGCTGTTTTGGCGGCTTCGCAATTTATTCCGACCTAATCGTTCCGAAAGTTGGGCGATGTTCCAAACCGTCAGCCCGACGAAGGGAATACGCACACACACGCATACATACATAGTCTCACGATCGGGTTTTCATTCCTTTCACACACTTTTTCGCCTTCAGTCTCAATTCCCGTTCTAAATCTCTAATTCTCTCGCGGTGTCGAACTCGTTTGTTAATCCACTCTTTAAAGTCCGCAGCAATTGCGCAACGCCTTTTGACTTCTAGGAAACTGATCGTTTTATGTTAGGGTTGCTCTTTGAGTTTCGCTGACGTGTGAACCACGAATAAAAATTTTTATGACTTAATAATATGTTTAAACGTAAATTGGTGCAAATAAAACAAATTTTCCCACTAAAGTGTTGAAACTATAAATTTTAAATATAAAAAAGAACGGCATTTTACGGTAGAAATATAAAAAAGAACGGCAAAGATGTGAAATGTTATAGGAGTAGTGCTGTTATTAATACATGCAATGATATAATTAATTAACCTCAATAAAAATTAATGCAAACAAAGCCAAAATTTATCCTAATTAAGTTTTTAAAAACAAAGCTAATTGCACCAGGAATGATGGTTTATGGTTTAAAATTATAAAATTTATTAAGATAGGAGCACTTACTAAAAACTCAGTTATAAGTTTAGTCTATAATTGCCTGAAAGACATTTAGTCTATTTTTACATTAACCTTTCTCTCTTTTGTTTTCAAGATAATCTCTGCTTAATACTGACAAAATTTTATCATATTGCTTTATCACATGTAGCATAAACAGTCCAGTCGCATTAATGTGGACACCTGTAAATGTCCGGAATAACCACCATGTTCACCAGGACAGCGGCCTGACGGGCTGGGAGAGATTCAGTTAGGTGCTGGAAAGTGTTCACAGGGATATTGGGCTATGCAGTTGGAGGGTGCGAGTGAGTTTCCATGGATCAAAGTTGTCCCATAGATGCTCGATTGGTTTTAAATCCGGAGAATTTGGGGGCCAGGGAACTACAGTAAAGTCTTTCTGGTGCTCTTCTAACCACGCACGTACAATTTCAGTTGTATGAGATGTAACACTGTCTTGCTGGAAGATGCCATAATGTTCAGAAAAACAATGTCCATGAATGAGTGTACATGGTCAGCAAGAATAATGCTTAAATCGAGTCATATTGCCACCCACAATGATTAGTGCACTCAGAGAATGCCAAAAAACATTCCCAAGACCATAATGGCCTGCTTTCAGCCGTCCGCAAATAGTTAAAGGTTATTTGTTTTCTGACGTTTCTCGCTGTATGCGCCAACGTCCATCCGTCCGATGGAGCAAAAAACGTATTCATCTGAGAAGGCAACTTTTGCCAATCAGTGAATGTCCAGTATCGATACTGCCGTGCAAATTCCAGCCTCGTTCGCGATGCACAGTCGTTAACACAGGTGCTGTCACCATCCTTCTGCTGCAGAGTCACATCGAATAACAACGTTCGCTGAACTGTCGTCCTGGGCGTATCTGCGGTAGCCTCCTGGTTCATTTGGGCAGTAAGTTGCTCCACTGTAGCACGTAGATTCGCCCGAACGCACCGCATCCGTCGTTCCCTTCTTTCATCTATCACTCGTGGAGCACCACAATTTCCACATAGTTTATTTTCTACAGTACCATTTTACCATGCGCGGTACATTTTTACCACAGCAGGACGCTATCAGTTCACAAACACCGTAGTTTCTACCCGATAGGCAATAATCATTTCTTTTGTACATCTGATAAATCGCGATTGGTTATTTGGCACTGACATCAAAAATAGGAGGTGGTCATTAATTTGACTCGACTGTTTATTTATCCTTGGTCTATTGTTTCAGTATTATTCGCACCTCATTTTGAAATTCTTCGCCATTCACCAAAAGTTTTAATCCGCCTGTTGAGGATTTCATAACTATGATTGTTTAAAGCCGAGCCCAGAGAAGGCGAAATAAGTAAATAAATAACAAATAAATAAATAAATAAATAAATAAATAAATAAATAAATAAAGATGATCAGCTGATTTTTCCGCGCCAGGGCCTGTCTTTCTCGTGGGCTACGATCTCTACCCAAGGCCACTGAGATAACAAGGCCTGGAAGCGAAAAAGTTACCTGACCATCGGGGTGCTAGCAACAATTCAATCTTCATTGTTTCCTGCAAACGAAAAGACATTGATTGTTAACATCTAAGATGGAGACAATGAAGGTTGGATTGTTGCTAATACCTCGATGGTCAGTTGACCTTTCCGCTTCCAAGCCTTGTTATCTCATTGGCCTCGATCTCAACCGTAGCCGACGAAAAAGACAGGCCTGGGAACTCAAAAGTCACCATAGCAGTCTAAGCAATAATCCAACCTTCATTGTTTCCATCTTGGATTTTAACAATCAGTATTTATTCGTTTGTTGGAAGCAATGAAGATTGAGTTGTTGTCCAGGCTAGTATGGTCAGCTGACTTTTGAATGCCCAGGCCGTGGATGAAGAAAACCATGGATCTCAACAAGTGGCACAGTTCATTATTTTGGTAAGTAGAATAAAGATAGACTCCGAATCCTATTGTTAACATCGCCACCAAAGTGAAACAAATTGAAGCCATGATAGTCTGGGCAGGAGTGAGCCGTGGACTAGTTAGCTTTCTGGCTGCTTTGTTTTTGACGATTTTGGGCCCGAGGAATAATTAATTCAAAACTATTTCTCAAAGTTGCTCTGCGTACAACTGTACAAACAGACACGAAACGGGATCAGAAATCATTTTCCACAAGCATAAATCAAAAATACGTAACTGAAATTAAAATACGCAACTGAAAGATGATCGAAACGAAATTGAAATTAATCGAAACTAAATTGAAATTGAAAGCATGATCGAAAAATGATTTATAAAATATAATAAAATACTTCAAATATAAAGTTAACGAAAAGATAAACTTATCTCTCCGTGATCGGCGTGTGAAAGAATTATTAATCAGCTACTCTCATGTTTAGCCATGTGTTTTGCATCATCTTCACTCACTTTCGGCATGACAGTTCTGGGTGGTGGAGCTTCCCAATTTTGCTTCAAGTAAAAACAATTGCTTCGGAGTCTATCTTTAACCCGTAATTATCCCGGGCAAATCCGGGTACCTCTGCTAGTCTTTAATACATCATTGGCTCTTTGATTAGGACATAGTTTTAAAACAATTGAAAACACCCACTCTACAGCAATAATGTGCTTTTGTTTTGACGAAACGCGCTGCATCATTGTGACGTCGTACAGTACTACTTATTAACAAAACACGACATTGTTTTTTAAAACTTCCTCGGCCGTTTGAATTTTATGAACTGCTGGTCTAGAAAGTTCATATATGACGTAACGATTGATGCATGGAATCACGCTATGTCCATGTACTTATTGTCCTTCCATTTAGAAACGCCCTGTATAGAGAAGGCCTGCCCAACAAGGTAAAATAGAATAAGCGCGAATAAAACCCGTTTAGTTGGGCATTACCGGTATCTTGGCACTAGGCGTTTTTTACTTAAGGGTAACGTTTAAAGAAAAAAAATGATGAAATTTGCTGAGAATTCAGATTTTTTTTCCAAGTATATTTAAGTTTAAATTAAATTTCAGGCTTAAGATCTAAGATCAGGCATCATATGAAGGGCTCGGGGCAATAAGGACGTAACCCACAGAAAGAAGTTCGTACTAAATGTAATAACACTGGGCAACAAATTTTCAAAACTTTTTTGCTTCCGATATGAAAATAACCATTTCTTAATGAGTTCAATGTGCTAAACACGAATATAATCAAGAAAAAGCTGAATTGGCTACGATTTTTTGTAACATGCATTTTTGAGGAAAAAATATAATTTTTTAAGACATGTTACGAATCAGTATCTTAATCTGCTTTTGAATGCCGCTTTTTTGCCCTGTCGTTTGTAAACCTCTTGGGGAACGTCTCTGATGAGCATCCAACAAAAATGAGCCAGCATTGACGTGGACCATTTGTCCTGGTACCTTTGCTCTGGTACCTTTGCTCCATCTTGGCAATGTCCTGATGGAAACGTTCGCTCTGCTCTTCACTGACCTGTCCACAGTTATCGGGGAAGAAACTCAAGTGGGAATCAAGAAAGTGTATCTTCAAAGACATGTTGCAGCCGAATTCATGAAACAAGGCTAACATATCTTCAACCAGTTCCTTGTAGTTTTCGGCCCTGTGATTTTCCAGAAAGTTTGCTCTCACTTGATATAATGCATCCCAAACAAGTTTTTCTTTACCTTGCAGAAGATCTTCAAACTTCGGGTCTCTAAAGAGCTGTTTAATCTGAGGCCTCACAAAAATGCCCTCTTTAATTTTGGCTTCACTGAGTCGAGGGAATTTTTCATGCAGGTACCTGAATGCTGACCCATCTTTGTTCATGGCCTTTACCAAATTTTTTACAAGGCCAAGCTTGATATGTAAAGGAGGGATGATGATTTTGTGTAATTCTGCCAATGGTGGATGCTGTACATTACTTTCTCCAGGCTTGAAATCTTTTCTAGGAGGCCAGTCTCTCTTGATATAGTGCTCATCAATTGCTCTGCTGTCCCATAGACAAAGGAAACAGCAGTACTTTGTATAGCCCTGCTGCAGACCCATAAACAAGGACACTACCTTTAGGTCAGCGCAGATCTGCCAACCATATTGGCTGTAGTTAATCTTCTGCAATAGAGTCTTTATATTTTCATATGTTTCCTTCATGTAGACTGCATGTGCGACAGGTGTGGATGGAAGTTGATTCCCGTTATTGAGCAAAACTGCCTTGAGACTCAGTTTTGAAGCGTCTATAAACAGCCGCCATTTACGGGGATCATGTTCAATTCCGAGTTCTTGTAGTGCCATCAATATCGCAGCAGAACACAAGGTTTTCTTCTTTTTTAAAGAAAGATTCGAACAGTTGTAGTCTTGAGGCCAGCAACTCCGCTTTGCTTTTTGGCAGATCCAAATCGCGAACAAGATCGTTCAGTTCGGCTGAGGTAATTTTATGTGGCGTAGATGTGTCATCAAAACAAGAAAAGTCATCATCCTTACTGCTAGCACATGCTGACGTGGATGGTTGAGGATCATTCTCGGACGCATCACAATCCTCGTCTGAACTAACAGAGCATTCTGTCGGAGGCTCTGGAACAGGGAGTCATTCGCCGTGTGGGACAGGTCGCAGAGCAGATGATAAGTTAGGATATTGAACTGTCCACTTCTTTTTCTTGGTGATGCCTGCAGAATCTGATGGTACCATGCAGAAATAACAGTCATCAACATGATTGGTAGGCTCCCTCCAAATCATGGGCACAGCAAATGGCATTGCTTTTCTTTTTCCATGAAGCCACTGTGAAAGATTTGTTGCACATGTGCGGCAGCATATGTGTGGGGCCAAATCTTTGTCCTGGTCACCTATCTTGCAACCGAAATATAAATGATAAGCTTTTTTAATTGCACTAATTGTCTTTTTCTGTGATGCAAATGTCAATTCTCCACAAATATAACAGAAGTTATTTGCACTATTAACACAGTTACGTGGCATTGCTACGAGGGGCGATTGATAAATAAGGTCTCGTGTCATGTGGCGCCAGCTGGTGACCGAATAGAACGATATTCTGTATTACAAAGATAATAGCACCTGTATTACAAAGAATCATGATTATCTCTGTAATGAGAGCCAATCAACTTTTTTCATTATGATATCAGTGTTCAGCACGTTAAATTCATTCAGGATTGCGTGGTTTCACCTAAGAAGCAATTTCATTGTTGACCAGTGTAATTACTGCTTGTGAAATCCATTTACAGTATATTTCAGTAACAATTGCACAAGTAAACTGCAATCACACTAAAGCAAAATATCAACCACACTCAAGCAAAACATCAATCACACAGATTTACAGATTTTTTAAAGATATAACTTCACTTTTCTCAAAAAATTCTTCCTGTGTTAAGTCTCTATCTAGTTGGGTTTTATAGAGGAAGCGCGCTTGTTCCTGTGCGTTCATATTTGCTATCTATTAACGTGATACTTATGTGTGACCATGTGTTTCTCGTTCATCCGTGTTTTTGCCATGTCTGGGCAATTCCCCTTGCATTACTTCGTTTTTTTCTTTTCATTGTAAAATGGGAGGCCTGTGCGATAGTTCCAAAAATAAATTAATAAATTTAATACATTTTTGTCAAAATTTTATTATTTGATCATAACAAACGTTTTTTTTTATATCAAAATAATAATAGAAATTGTATTTTTTACTCATGCTTCCTCCAGATAATTTCTCCTCCACGTTTACCATGTGAAAAACTTTGTTTAATTAATAACAATTAATAATGTTTATAAATAAATGTAAAATAGCAATGAACATTCCACCGGGAGCATTTTAGCCATTAAAGCAGTTCGCAATCAACCATGTCTTTTGGGCGTAGGTTAAAACGCGGCTCCTTGTTCAAAGTGTAATGCTTCCATCTACAAGTATTAATCTAATTAAAAACATATATGAAAAATATATTTAAAAAAAAAACAAACATACAATCAGAATGTTTACTATATGAAAAATTTCCCCTGGCCCAGATAAAGAGAATATTTTACCTCCAAAAATGGATTATTAACAGCGTGTCAATTGTCTTCAAATGCCAATTGATTAACGTCTTCTCTATGCTATGCTATAATCAGGTTCTATAATACGCTTTCCTTTGTTAGAGTTTATTGCATGTGTTTTAGTGTGGAAACGGTTCAAGAACCCATCTTGGCAGCGGTCGCTTTACGTATGATGAAGGCGTTCAACGTGAGATGAGAATGTAACTGAGGAGGAAACCAAAATCTTCTAAGCAGTACATTTTATAACGAGATTACATATTTTTATAATTTTTTGTGTATTCGCGTTAATTTTTTTTCTTTCACTACACGCATTAAGATTTAGTGCTAACTTAAGAATACTATTTTGGAAAAAAACTTATATATGTTTCTGAGAAATTGATGTGACTGCTATTCTGGTGTCTCTATTGATTATAGTTTGACTGGAGAAAAATCCCAGTGGGTGAAATCACTCGATACACGATGACTCGCCATGCCTTTCATTCGTAATGTTATTAACGTAGAAACGACAAAGGACTTAGAAACGAGATGAAAATTAAATCAACTTCGCTGGTCCTTTAAGCCCCTTTTCTTAGATTGCCTTCCGGTCATAGGGGCGATTTTTAATGAAAAAGAAACTCGATTAAGATTTCATCCACGCAGGATGAAGACGAGAATTGATTCAGGTATTTTTCAAACAGAAGGTTAATTTATCTGAAATTGAGGGCAACACTCCGTTTACCGTTAAATCGAGCGTTTCTTCGAACATTACAGTGAATCAAATTGAGAAGAAAAATTGAATTAGAGTTTGATGTCTGTTTAATATTAACGCCATCAAAGCTTGCATTCTAAATAAGAATATTTGGGCTGATGGATAGTTTTCCGTCTTACTGCATTTAATAAAGATGAAGAGTTTTAAAGATGGAGTACTCTTGAACGGGAAGGTTTTATTTATTTCATTTATTTTATGAATAGTAAATACTGGTAAAGTATGAGGTCTCTGTACTGTCGTGAAAATGTCTCTGATTGGAAGTAAGTTTTGTGCAATTGTATAGTACTATTTGCTCAAGTTTTAACACCAAAAAGCAGAATATTCACAATGTGCAAAAAAGACACCGTTTAATATAATTAGCGGCATAAAATTATTAGCCCGGGGCATATGCCTAACTCCAACGACCCACAGAGGTTGGACAAATATTAGAAACACATCATATTAGCTGTGTTTGATTTTAATGACCCTGTCTGTATCGAAATGCTACGCAGCGCAGAGCACTGGATGTAGTTATGATGATGGCGCATTATGCACGATCAACTACTTCGATTACTTCTAATAAAGGGCAAATTGTATACGGTATATGAAACCCTACGTTAACGAAAATCATGGTTGTATACATTTAAAGGTAAATGTATTTAATTTCTATTAAACGCCCATTGTACACAGAATTATAAAGATTAAACACTAGTGACTGGTAGGCATTAAGAAATAATTGTTCAGATCAATCTACATTTTCATATGCCCGTTTGTACCAAAATTGTGCGAAGGATGGTTCAAAGCAAATATTCCTATCCGAGCTGTAAACGCGAACTCAAGTGAAAACAACGCCGAGAAACAATTTTTAATGAAAAACATTTCTAGATTGAGTGGAAATATTTCGTGTTATCCAACGGTTCGTCCTTTGTACTCTTCCCCATCTTCATGAAGGTAAATGGAAGTTCCTTCATGAATTGGTTTACCATTTTGTGGTTTTTGTGTGGTCCTAAATATCACCTTGAAAGGAAGTGAGGATGACAAGGATTATGAACAAATTTTGAAAAACCAAACCGACGTCATTGCGCAGACACTGTTTTCTAGATGACAGTGCTTTCATCCAGCCGTTGGCAATGTCTAGTTCGCGGTGACATTTAAATTAAGCAGCGCGGTCACCAGACATGAACACTATCGATCCCGTTTCATCTGTTTTGGATAAAAAAAGAAAAACGGTTAAGAGTTGATACTCTATCCCACTCTTCCTGCAATTCACAAGGAACTTGAACAGCTTTTACAAGAAGTATGATATAAAATTCCATTAATCACCACTAGAGCCGAATTTAGTCTGCATGACATACCAAAGATTATCCCAAAACCATATTAATAAAGTATTGCAATGTGACGGACGCTGCCTCCACATAAACCACTTCAGGTATGTTGTACGAGGGGCAGTCAAAAATTTCCTGGAATTCCTCAATAGACAGCGAACGAATGATAAAAGTAGCGATTCCACTCTTGTGGAAGGAAGAACAGTATTTCTGCTTGCAGGTGTAATAGGGCTTGACAGGTTTCAGAGTGCCGTTTCGTTACTGTTCCGTTTGAAGTAGACGTGAGTGTTGGTCGTTCGTCGCAATGTTTGATATGGAAGGTTTGACGCACCATGAGTTCGTACCGCCTGGACAGACGGTTACGGGCTATTTCTACGTGCAAGTTTTGCGATGGTTGCGCGATGCGGTTCGGAGGAAGCGGCGTGACAAGTGGTTTCTGCATCACGATAACGCACCGAGCCACACATTGCTTGTTGTGCAGAAATTTCTCGCTAACAAAAACAATTCTCTCATCCATCAGCCACCGTACTCTCCGGATCTCGCTCGTAGAGACTTTTGGCTGTTCCCGACTCTGAAAATGGGCCTCAAGGGGACACATTTTGCAATCATGGAGGACATGAAGTCGAATGCGACGGCCGAGTTCAGAAGAAGCCTTTCACCGATGTTTCCAAGAATGGCAAATCCGATGGATCAAGAGTGTATGCTCGCAAGGGTGCTACTTTGAAGGAGATTTGGTATGTCCTACCATTAGAATGGTATACCCTCATTCCGTGAACTTTTTGATTGCCCATCGAATGGTATCATAACGCATTAAAAGTGTTTCAACCGAATTAATTGTTCATTACTTCTCTTCTCCGTGTTCTTGACAATGTTCACATTACGATTCCTGTTCGTGCGCTCGTTCGTTTTCCCCCTAGTGACGGTTAAGTATAGAAAATATATTATATCCTCTTTCTATATCTATGGAGCCAAAATGTCTAAACTTGATTTGGATAACAAACCAAAGAAATAGTACAGAAAATATTTTTTTCGTATAATGTGACTTGCACGTTCTTTTATATAATTTCTAAGACTTCTTATGGATTGAACTATGAATTACTGGTAATTTGACATGCCTTATTGCATTTCTGGTTTTGTTTAAGCCATGCAAAATAATTTTGTCATTGCTATTAATTTTCTTTCTAAAACATAAGTACAGAATAAGTCCATTTAAATGTCTCTTCTCTTGACATTCATCCAGCCAATCTCTTCAGATAACATTTCTTTTTGGGGGTATTTTCGTGAAAGCTTTCCCTCTACTTATTCCTTCTCGATATCTAATCTCTGCCAGCGGAATGAGAAATTTTCGGCTTTACGTCTGGATTAAAAAGGATTGCAGATGATGACGCCTCCTTTCACCAACAGCCGGGAGCGCCTATTGTCGAGGATTAAAACCGTCATTTATATGATGAGACGACATGAGCAAGGGTGGGGGTCGGGAATTGGATTTGTGTGGGCGTTATTTCCTTCCTTTCCACCGCCTGTTATGTGAGATATTAAAGATGGAAATGGCAAAAGGACGGATGGACAGGGACTGGAGTTATATATTTGCTGAGCCGCCCTCCACCCAAG
The DNA here is from genome assembly GCA_023313115.1 of Rhysida immarginata. NCBI lineage: Eukaryota > Metazoa > Arthropoda > Chilopoda > Scolopendromorpha > Scolopendridae > Rhysida > Rhysida immarginata. The sequence goes on along the minus strand of JAHWFO010055510.1, from coordinate 1,727,651 downwards.
CACATATATATAAAATGACGAGTGCGAGGTTTGTTGGTTCGACGCACTTTCACTCAACGGACGGAGCCAATCGTTTTGATTTATGTCCGTTGGCAACTGAACTGAATTAATTCCGCTGTACACCTCCGGTTGCTCGCATATTCTAATTAACTGCCATAATAGGAAATTGCTGCTGAAAGGGTTGCAATTTGAGCTCCCTCGCCACACAATAGTCACACGTTAATTAATGTCCAAGAACTTCGACCGAGATTGCGGCCTTTTTGAAGCGAGGAAGAAAAGTATGCCACGAATTTAACATTGCATTATTAACGATGAATCCTTGAAGCTTCCAAGAGCTACAGTTTTCAAGTCACAGAGAATTCTCATCGACGTATTTCAACTCATTGGGGAATTGAGATGGATGGCTGATTGTTAAGCGTTTAAACCTAGTCGCGTTGATTGTAATTTTGTCTCTTTCCTCTTTCACTTTAATAAAGTTTTAATGGTGATGTGTCGTCGTATGACATGGTTCTGGTGGGGCCGATGTAAATGAAGTGTCTTAAGCCATATCGGACGAAGGATCTTAATGCTACATTGCCAACAAAAATGAGCTTAATTTTCAACTATTAACCTCTCGACCTCTTCTTCATGCAACGACTGCGCGCCTAATTTCAACTTTCCACGAGAATGGTTTTGCTATGCCTTGGGCTTTCTTTTATTTCCGTGCAAAAAGGATTCGTAATTAAGATAAATCAAATATTCATAAGGAAAACAAATATTCGAGTGAGTTACAACGCACTTGTTCCAATATTAAATGTTTAACATTTGCCTTCGTACATTAAAAAATTCACAAATCATTTTTGCCACCTATAAGTGGGCTGGTGTCACGTGAGAATTTTAAAAATAACAGAGAAGTGTACGCAGTGGAAATAAATCCAGTGACAGATGACGCAATTAAAGTAAATAATGTTTATTTGACAACAAGATAAAATAAAGATGAAGATTTAAAGGATCCAGTCGGGCTCCTTTAGTAAACAAGTAAATGGGAAAATAAATGATTAGATAAATAATAATCAAACCTTTATCAAAACTTATCCTAAAGGAGTAATGACTCGCATTCAATCAAAATATTAGCTAAGGACACAAAAATAGATTTCTCCAATAATTCTTATTTTTCTATAATCTGTCTTATCAAATTAGCCATACCATCAAACGTACTGAATGCTTAAGTAAAATAGATAATATAGGAATGATATATTGAAACATCGCAATGCTTTGTACCATTACATTAATATATCGCATAAGTAGGACACTAAGCAATAAATTCCAAATCACAATTGAAATCCCGTATAAACTACGGTAACACAGAAACGATAATCAGTCCTAAATATTATCAACTCCTTAAACTCAATTAAAGAAATACAAGTCCCAATGGTAATAAACAGCAGTGTAACAATCGCACAAAATTGCCTATTCAAAAGGCTTGGAATATATGACCAAAACGCTGAATCATATCAATATAAAGTTAGGTCCAGTGCAGTTCAATCGTCCTTAATAGATAAGATTGTCTATACACTAAATACAACATGTACACATGATAAAAATATGAAACCAATAGGCTAGATAATACATTATATCACCACTAGCTTAAAGAACTCCACTACACCAATCTGTAGCGACGACGTAAAATCAAATCGTCTAATAACGGATGCCGACGCACAGAATGGAAGAACTTTAATTCTTTTTTTCCCCACGATAATGCCTGACGACGACAGCCACTCCGTTAACACTTAGCCGGCCTTAGAACTAAGGAGCAACAATGAAATAACACATTATAAAGTCAGCAAGCATGAGCGCATTAGAATTATCACTAAACTGCTCGCAAACACTATTCGTGGCTAAGGCACATGGAAAATGCACAGGGCGACTCGTATATCACTTTACACACTATTTCTTATTAATGTGAAGCCCAGACCCTGGTGTAGGTATGCTTGAATGCCGAATGGCCACAACCCTTGCACTGTAGAGGCAGATTTTAGTTCGCTGTAACCCGTCTCGGGAAAACAGCTCTTTACCAAGTAACAATTAAAACCTACTCGAAACTGAGCACTCACCAGTCGTAGAACTCTGCATTCCACAGTCCAGGAGGGTAGGCGGCACGTGAATCCAGGAACGGTGAGCTTTGATACGCTCACTCTCAGGCCGACATCATCTTCACACCGATTGTTTCAGAAAAACTACAGATGGTTCTATTAATTTTTTATTTTATTAAAATGGCATAAAATCAGTAGATAAAACTTAGACTAATAACAAAAATAATACAAATATTTTATTTCTGATAATTTGACAAATTTAAAATTTTGGTTTAACGAAATTTGTGGAAGATATTCAAAGGCATTGATTGTAAAATTAACAATTTCTCCAATTGTTTTGGACTTAACATGATCCTTTCTTTTCCAATGGTGCAACCTGCTTTTGAAAAAAAGTCTTTCTGCAGGAACAGATGTTGCTTGTGGTGTTAAAAAATTTTGTGCCATCATTCCAAATGCAGGATTGTTTTCGTGGATCATCTTCCAGGTATGCAGTAGATTACTCTTGTGAGGAAGCAAAGGTGATTCAAGATAAAATGCCAAGCTTGTGTGTAAGTCATTGCTGCTAGTAATGTTGTGAGATGAAGTATTTTCTCTGGCTACAGCTATAGTTCTATTTGACCACAAATCATTACTATCAGTGGCAGTTACATTACTACTTGTTGTTTGATCACTTACAGCTTTGATAGACTCTGAACGTTAGGCCATTATTCACAATTATAATGGCTGTGGCACAAAATTGCGCACTCTTGAAATCCATTTTTTAAATCTTGGATCAAGTATGGTTGCTACACTGTGTAAAACACTGTCTTCATATTTTCTAAATCGTTTGTCCATGTGGTGAAATGCCGATTTTTTTAAAGCATTCCCAACAATTGTTTGGGGATTCAAATTACTAAGTGCATCTGCCATTATATATACAAGTGGAATCACCTTGCTATTGGCTAATGGTGTGTTCACTGGTCAGTATCAATGGATGATGACATCGCCGATACTATCGCATAGTTAAGTTGGGATTGAACGTGTGTGTCGTACTCTAGCGACTGATTGGTGATTGCCACTATAACTTAATCAACCATTTACCATCGAAGTACAATCGAAATTTCGATTATTATTTTTTATACCAAACATCGATTGCTCGACGAACAAAACAATCGATGCATCGATGGTTTTCGATGGATCGCACACAAGTATGGAACACCAAAAAGCTAGGCGGTTATGGTCTCCAAATCACTTGCCGCATGCAATGCGCTGAATGTGTAATAGCTCCGTCAACCAAAAGCCGCGCCGAATGCGCCAGATGTGGCGAATACGGCGCGAATTCGCTGATACTGCAAAGGTCTTTACACAACCAAAAATGAGATAATTCGAACGAAAGTTATTTTAAGTTTTAATCTTGAATTAAAGTTTCAACAGTAGTGCAAATTATTTTGAAAATAAAAATACTTAATTCTTTCATTGTGAATTTTCTTTTTATCTGAAGTATTACTTAATTCTCTAAAAACACATTTCACTTTTTTTTTTTTGCAATCCGCCTAAAAATGAAGTAAGGATTGCAAAATTTCTTTTCTTTCATCCCCGAAAACAGAATTCATTTAAACTGACGTCACGATCTTTCTTTTCGAAGACATTCAAATTACCTTCTAAAATTATATCTCAGGCCCCAATAACTAATGCAAAATTGCTTAAATTTCTTTTATCTAATCATATGTTTAATATCGATTTTTTTTCATTGCCGTTGTTTAATTCTTTTCCCGCTTTTGACAGACATCTTTTAATAAAAAAAGTCTCTGACGAAGGGGAACTGATTAAATTGTTCTTTTGGCTTTGAGGAAGTCGTCTGTCATTTCTTTTTCAATGAACATAGGTTCATCAGTTTTGATTGCGAAAAAAAGAAGAGAAGAAAGATAAACGGCAGAGCCCAAAACAATTTCTTTCTCCTGTCTAACATTCGAGCCAAAAGTCCTTTCATTCTAGAAAACAACCGCATTGCCTGTATGTAAAATTCAACATTAATCCACTTACTTTATCTTGTATACATCAAAGGATTCAAATTCTTTGATATTATGAAGAAAATTCATAAATTGGAAGAATGTCTATAATCAAATTAAGTAATAGGTAAACGTGGAAGAACCTGAAAACATATTTAATTGTCTCGTATATCTGAAAGAACCCTCTCAATAAAGTATAAGAGGGCCGTTTCTCAATATCAACTTAAATGTTTTAGACGCTTTGTCTATTATAAATGCTACCTGTCTGGTATCTGCAGTAGAATTAACATTGAAAGAAAATTGACAATGAAGGCCGTTAATAGTTAAATGTCACCTTACTTGTCGGCTTATTCATCTTTAATATAACTTGAGGGGAATTCTTTTCTCCGAAGAAAAGGAAGAATAATGATTAAGGAAAGAATCGCGTCATCACTTTAGGGCCTTTTGACATTTGTATGCAAATAAGGGAAGACAAAGAGGAAAATGAGGCGTTGCTTAAAGGTTTTTTCTTAAATTTTAATGACAATGTTCAATCAAGTTTTCTCATGGCCATTTCTAGCTAAACTAGATTCCTGAGTAATTTTGAAGAATTATTCTATAAGACCAGTCCTCCATTTCTGTCTTCTTTAAGCAAGGGCAGTTTATCTAGGAATATTCCGTAATCGGTAAAGTGTAGGAACATTATGTGATCACTGGAATGTATCTCTCATCATAAAGAAGGCAGAATTTCAATTGATCTTAAGCATATCCGTTACGCAGAGATCTGATGTCGAAACTCTGAACTTTTCTCATACTAGGAAATCGGGTATCTCACAAGGGAAAAACTTTGTGCAAATAAGAGCGAAAGAAAAACGAAGCGGATATATGCACCATCACAATCCGCATTCTTTTATTTTAATTTATTCTGGACCTGAACTTTTATTTTAATTTTATTTTTCATGATAAAAGTATCTATTGTTTGTATAATGCGCTCCCTCGCAAGCGTTTCGAGAATCTATGATTTCATAATTGCCACTTGCGCAATCGATGAATTCTGCTACAGTCCTGTCGCAGTCAGAGACAATTTCATGAATTGGATGCGTTTTCGTCTTAATTAGCCGCCACTTGTATGTTAAAGTAACTGATATCTCTAGAAAATAGAAACAAATCGAAACGATATTTGTTTTCAATTTTAGCTTAGTCTTTATTTTAGCTTGTTCATTGTTCATTAACTGATATGTCTAATAATCTCTTTTCATTCTGAGTCCATATGCTTTATGCGTTATGGGACCAAGTTTAAGAACTTTTAAAACTCTTCGCTTTGCCAGACGTGTAAAATAGGTTCTTCATGCATAAATGATCCAAAAAGATTCTTAGGAACAAATATCTGATTCCATTTGAAAGCTGAGTAGTTGAAAATATTAGAACTATAATGTAGATGACGGTAAAAAAAAATAAATAATAATCGTAGACGATTTTGAAAGATAATTGGCGGGTGGATAGACAAGTTCAAAACCCTCCGACAGAAATAAAGCTAAGAGCTGGGTCTGAAAATCGATTTCAAATGCACAAGATGAATGAATTATCCTTGTGCAGAGTGTTTACAAGAAACCTCCCTGGTTTCAAATGCTAAGTATAAGGAAACTATTATTCCTAAAGCTTTGCGGTTGCGGTGTCATGTAGAGCAACTCAAAAAGTTTGTATTGTCTATTTGCGCTCCGTAGAATGTCCAGTCGACATTCAATCTCAATCCATGTGTTGTGTAGCATAGTCGGTGTTATTGAATTGATGGCTTCCACAATTTTTTGGCAAAGATCATGAAGCTCACGTATAGGTGCAGCGTAGACCAATATCTTTGACATAGCATCACAGGAAGAAATTCAAAGTCGCCATGTCTGGAGATCGCGGTGATTTCGTTTCAGCAGGCCATATCACGCTTTCTTTTGTGCTATTGCCATCTTTGCTAATTAATTTCAAAACTGTAGATAAGAATACGAAACTGTTTGAGTTGCTCTTCACGATACCGCAAACCGCAAAGCTCTAGGATTAATAGTTTAATTACAATTAAAATTTGAAATCAGGGAAGTTTCATATGGATACCCTGTAAAATCCATTCTAGATAAGCAACACCCACGCAAAATAATGACAACTTAAAAATAGAATAATCCTATTTCCCATTTTGCAATCCTAATTCGTATTTTGGTTTTGCAATTAGTACGTCTTATGCAATCATGAAAATGGCAAAATGTATTCTTTAAACACAGAAAATCCTGAGAAGAGGAGCACTTAAAAAATTTCACCAATTTATGCCCGAGTTTTTTGGTGAAACTTCTTCAGTTTAATGCACGTATAATTAATTCGTCAGTCACCAACCCAAATGAATTTTTTAAATACTCAATTGCTCTTTAAATGAATTATAACGCCCGACGTTATCTCTTAACATATTAACTTTTGATAAATTCCTCCGAAGCATTCAAACTAAATAATTTATTACACTTTAAACATTCTTGTGTACATCAAATTTTTATAGACTGCAGTTATCAGTCTCCGTTTGGTTTTTACGTCTTTTTCTAAAGCTTCCAAGAATGAAATGGGCGGCGAAGGCGCATTAAAAATGTCAGAATTATATTAGTCAAATGATTTACTAAAATCCATTCATCTCCAGTTGATTTTTTTATTATCACTGTTTTCTTATACAAAAAAATGATACCAAAATTGGTTTTAAAAATCATAGATAAAGAAAAAGAAACAATATTTCGTTTTAAGTTGGGTTTTGGATGTCAAGTCCGTTTGACCAAAATTAATTGTCGCGCGTAGTTAAAATGTCTCATTAATTTTCATGAAGATAAAATGACTTCTGCTCTGTTACGTAATGATAAGGGCGGTGGGATGGAAGGGAAGGCGAATAAAAGGCCGAAAAGGGGGGGGGATCCATTCTTTATTGTCTTCTCCACCCCTCAAAATCTACAGACAGCTTTCACAATCATTGTCCGAGAGTAATTCATCGAGTGCTTTAACTCTACGTATCATATTAATATGAATCTGTTTGAGGTAAGAGCATGACCTCATATCGATCAGATTTAAATTATATAAAATTCATTATGGGTCTTTTGGAATTGAAGCCAACACTATACACTCTAACAAATTTTTGTTGCTTAGAGCTGTCGAATCCCGTTGTTTGTGTTACATGTTTGTGTTAGTCCCAAAGATAAGTAAAGACCATAGAATCTTAAATGAAAAAACAATATGGTATTAACTGTGAACCATTTGAACACAAGAATAAATGAGGAAATCATTAATCCATGTAACAGATGTTTAATGACCCAGATGTGCATTTCGGAGGCTATGGCTTCTTCGTTAGTGAGTGAATAACAAGAGAAAGAAACAAAATATACAAGTAAGCAAGAAACATTAGTCCAATCAGAGGACTTTACAAACACATATAGAACGAGTAATGAATTTAGCAAAAACAGTAACCAATATGCTACGAGCATCGGACCATCACGCCTTTTTTTCCTATATCAAACTGTTTAATCTTGAATTTTCTCCAGCCAATCAATTATTCCTATCTCATCAATCAAGTCATCAAATATCCTCACAGTTGACTACCCTTAAATTTCAAATAAAATGATTCTGTTGGTAATCTCGGATCGAAACGCGCGTCAGTCAACATTTTTTGCATAAATACGAGGGGAGTTCAATAAGTAATGTAACACATTTTTTTCTGAAAAAGGGGGTTGTTTTATTCAGTATTCAAATACACCATGTTATTCCCCAATCTTTTAGCTACACATCACTATTTTTCAACGTAATCTCCATTCAATGCTACGGCTTTACGCCACTTTGAAGTGAGGGCCTGTACACCTGCACGGTACCATTCCACTGGTTGATGTCGGAGCCAACGTCGTGCTGCATCAATAACTGCTTCATCATCCGCGTAGTGCGTCCCACGGATTGCGTTCTTCATTGGGCCAAACAGATGAAAATCCGTCGATCTGCTCGAATGAGAGTGTACGCATGTTCCGACATTGCAGGTGTCAGAGCTGTGCACGGCCGGCCAGCTCGCGGGAGATCAGACAGTTTTGCTTGACCTTGCGGCGATGGTGACACACGCTTTGCCCAACGACTCACCGTGCTTTTGTCCACTGCCAGATCACCGTAGACATTCTGCAAGCGCCTATGAATATCTGAGATGCCCTGGTTTTCCGCCAAAAGAAACTCAATCACTGCCCGTTGTTTGGAACGCACCTCCATTGTAGACGCCACTTTAACAGCTCACTATAGCGCTGTCACATATCGGACGTCAATGAAACTTTACGAGACGAAGCGGAAATGTTTGAAAATGTTCCAGAAGAAATGTCCAGTTTTTTCAACCAAAATTGGCCGAGAAAAAAAATGTGTTGCATTACTCATTGAACTCCCCTCGTACATTCCTAAGTTGCTTTATATACTATACTAGCTGATATACCCGGCGTTGCTCGGACTCCTTTTTGATGAAATTTTGCAATATCTGAACGTGAATATACAGTGAAAATGAACACATGAAAAAAGGTTAGAATTAATACAGTACCTGCATTCGAACCTGCGACCATGAGTCTCTTCGCTTCTACCAACTGGGTTACCGTGGACACTGATACAGCTAAGCAGTTCAAAGTCTCCTAAAGACTGCTAAGCAGTCAAACTGGAATCCCAATGATAAGGTAGGCACTCGCATCATTTTTTATTGTGTGTGTTTTTCTCAGTAAGCACTGAAATCCTTTAGCTGTGTTTAGGAAAGAACATGAATTCCATGTAAACGGACAATAAATAACCTTAATTACGAGTATTACTTGACAGAATAGAGTAGTAAGTATAGTGAACGGCTGAATTTTAAATGATATTACAAACTCAACCGATTTCATAGCAACTCTTCTTACCATTCTCTGTAATTGAAATTGTTGACAATGGATGAATTACAAGAATATTCGCAGTGAGTTGAGCATATTTCGTGGCATATGCATAGACGACTTCCAATAACAATGGCAGACGGCCTCTTTTTTCCCCAGTTACTTTGCAAGATAGAATTATCTCTTACAAGTTAGGAAGAAGGAATGTTTTTAAGACATGTAATTTTTCTCCTTTTATGTTAGTGTTAATTTCAGAGTTATTAGTCTCATATAAGTTGTACTCCACAATGCAGGAGGAAAGTATGAATGAATGATAGCAGAGGGCCTGTAAATAGAGAACTTCTTAAAGGAAACTGTTTTAAGTACGGTCTTCTAGCTATTTCGAGAATGCCGTTATAACGGTTAAAACCAGATAATTAAGGTGACTACTGGATATCGTTAGTTGATTCATCAATGCCTATTGGTCATATTGGGTTTGACAAAACAATAAAATTTCTTTTTACGATAGACAATGGAATTGCTCGAATCTAAAGACGTAGCAAATGCAAAAGCCTAAGTGTAGATAGGACGAAAAACTTTTATACAATTAAATTTTCAAGGCCAACTAGAATTGGTGTCCAAGAGTACCATCGTAAATAGTTATGCTTGTTTGATCCACCAATCGGCCCATATCTTCGGCTTCAATATCTTTGCTTCTCGCTATTGTGGCTGCGTTTTGTAGACATAGAAACAGGGTCTTCTTTATCAAGTAGTTTGGATTTTGTCTAAAGTGTAACTCTTCAATTTTTGCAAAGCAGTGTATTCTCATTTTGTTCATTTTGAGTTTCTTAAACATTTCTTTCCCTCGGGAACTCTTTTAAGAAAGTTTCATAAAAGGTCCTCAGAAGATATTTAGCCCTAAAACCAGATCAATATTGTGTTTATGAGAAACGTTATTTACACAACATTCTGTATTAATTTATGTTTTTTAACGATAGCGTAAAAGAGGCAAAGGAAGGCGTACAGAAAACCAATTTCACTTACCCGGAGGATTTTACTTAAGACGTCCGGGTAATCATCCAGTGTTTGTTTAAGATTGAAGTTGGCTTCGTTCAAGAGTTTGGAAGGAAGGGTAGAAGGAAGGAAGGAAGATGGAGAAAAGAGAGAGAGCGAAAGAAAATCAATATGACTGTCGGTGTGGAGTCGTTTCCTCTTACCCTACCCTCTCTCGGCGGCACCCATTCCACCTTCATTCCCATTCTGCTTTCATTTTTTTCCCTCTCTCGCGCTCTCCCCCTCCAAACCCGTTGCCAACCTTTGCCGTCTTTTCAAAATGACTCGGTATTTTCTTCCCCTTCTTCTGCCAAAATGAACGGGGTTCCGACGACGCCCCCTCAGGTGGTCGGGGACTGTAAAAGGGCTGCGTGGTGGGCACGTTAAGAATCACGTGATTTGTACGAGCAGTTTGTCATTCTCCTGGCGGCAAACGCGACAGAAAGATCGTTCAATGAGAGGGTTAAAGACGAGACGCTGTTTACTATGCCGCATATAGTACACAGAAACTGCAACTCCCGCCCCCTAGCACCACCACTACAACCAGCAGCATTCTCATACAGGTGGAAGTGAAAAGAAAATCAATGCGTTCTCATCCTCTATTAAAATGCCTTTTATGCCTAATTCATTATGTACGTTCTCTATTTCAACAGGACACCAATACGTGTCAAGAATTCCTTAAAATTTTATTGCGGAATCTGATAGTACCTACTCTAAAGTGTTGTTCTATTGAGTGTGCATGCAATTTCAGTAGTATACCAATTCTTAAAGCAGAAAAGGTATTGGTAATTTCTTTTTAAGTTCTACATAGTGTTTCTTTCCGATTACTTTTAAGCTAAAACATTTTTTACTCAAAGCAAAGTAAAACTATTAAACCATTCTTAATTAGATGATTCGATATGTCACCTATCTTTAACTAGAATTTTCCAAGCTAAGAAAAAGTACTTGTTCGGAAATCTTTTTCTTTAGAAACTTTTTTTTTTATTATTATTTACATTAAACCTCGCTAATGAATTTCGTTTTGCCATTTCCGCTAAGTTTTTAATTACTAAGTGAATTTTCCGTTTCTTCTAATCACTTTATTTCCATGGAAGAGGTTTTAAAAATTAAATTTAATCCAGGAATATTATGCATTGTAAACCATATTGCATTAAAAAATAAAATTTAATTTCAGTTCCGTTTTCGGCAGAAAGCAATTTTTATGTTAAAGATTTTTTTGGACATCTATGTAGAAAAATTATCATAATTTAAGAAATATGCACGTACATATTAAAAATTTAATATTTAAAGTTTCGCTGCCTTCGTGTTCTGATTAAACCCAGGTCTCTCTCTAGGCTTTCTTTCATTTCAATAAAGACTTGAGTCTGATTTCTTTCTTTTTCATTTATTAGTTTCATTCTACCTGAACATGGTCTCTTTTGAATTCTTCAACCTCCAGTTGAATGTACATGTGCAAATGAATCTTCCAATTATCTAAGATTTGACGCAGACCATCTTCAGAGATACTCTTTAAAATCCCCTCCAAGCGTTTTAGCACACCCTGTGAACTCGAAATGCGAATTGCTCTAGCTCAGACATCGAATATGGAAAAGTTGTACTACACTGCTCTGCTTTCTGTTCCAGTGTTAATGGGCAAACACGAATCATGTGAAGACGCTCATGCAAAATGGTATAAGCGCTATAACCGTGATCCGACAGTCTTCATGCTCAATTACAGCCACTCTATTGATGTTAGTTTCTCTAAATATCGCAACAGGGCTACTTTCTTTAGATGATTATTGTCTGCCTTCTCTAAACTCTTTAAACGACCGAAATCATTTTGAACGGAAAGTGCAGTATCCCGTTGCTGACTGTACCCCTATATTTTGGGGGATGATTTCTTCATTTGAAAAAGAATTTAATAGCTGGACTGGTCTTCACATATTACCTTCATCTTGCAATGTGTTCGGAAAACAACTTGCCTTGTAGCCGTGGTCTTGCTTAACGAAAGGAATATGTTTTTATAATTACTGTTCGTATGTTTGTGTCATTATTAATTTAAACTTTATGGTTAGAATAAAATGCCGAGCATCGGTCTTTATTGAACAACTTTCTTGAACAAAAGGTATATAACGGTCCATGTGTGCGAATTAATCCCACAAATAATTCATCGACTGAATGCATCAGTTGAAATCTAAAAACTTGAATTAGGATAGGTGGGGGTAAATTCGAACATTTCAAACATAAGAGTAATAACAAATTTATTTTTCAACTACTTTGTCCAATTATGGAAATAGAGTTAGTGGATGGTACAATTATACATGTGCATAAAATATAGAAATTAAAAACTCAAATCTTTAATAGAAAATATAAATAAAATATAGCCCCCACCAACAGCCCCCCCCCCCTCCTCAAAGGTTCAAAGGTGCGGGTGATATGGAATATTAAAAATGTGCATATAATTAGCTCTTATTAAATAAAAACACTTAAATCAAAACTATCTCTTTAATTGCATCTGCCACATACAAAAGTACATGTTCCTGACATGCCAACACAGAGTTCATGAAACCATATCATGCACTTGGTGTACTGAATCCACTGATTAAATTTCTATGATGTTGGATCATTAAAATTACGACCACAGAAGCCACAGATGTTTTCGTTTTCTTGATCTTTTTTCATTTTTCCTTTCATTTCTTTCTTTTTATATGTTTCTCTATTTGCTGGTATTAGTTTATTTTCTGCTTTGGAGCTTTGTAGGGTATTAAAATGATCATACGATGTCAAAACAGCCGCCTTTTGTTTTTTTTCCCCTGGATGATTCAGGTTTGTTGTTGAAATTTTCTTTTTTGTGTGGTGATGGTAAGATGTTTTTTAAAGTAGAAGAGGACAAGTCATTTCTTGTTGCTTGAAGTGCTTCCACTGGCCAAGCTAGCCTGGCTGGTGGAGTATTGAACCACTGGTTCAGTCAGGAGTGCAGAGGTTGCGAATGTCCAAATTTATAGTTTCCAGATATATTTAAACCCCATTTCATACCACATGAAATATAACACTTTGTGTAATATTGAATAAACGAAGCATGCCACTCACACAAGTCATTCCAATTAATCTCATAAGACACCCAAAAGCCAACATGGCATAATACCGAAATGCCAACAGTTAGCACGCCAAACTTGCCTTCGTTTTAAAGGGCATCATCGGTATTCCGATATATTTTAACACAAATCGCCGAATTGAAGTCGGTTCCCTCGTTGTTTGAGCAAGGCAGAGGATGGCGCTACAGTGCCTTCACCCGATAGTTCCAAAAAACACAGAATTTTTCCCACAAAACATGTTGAAGCTTAATTCATTCCAATTCACTCACTGTTCGAATTCACTCCCACCTATCCTACACAGTCTGGATTGTTCAAGTGTTGGTTTTTATGCTACAAGCAGAGACACGCTTTACCTAATCACACATCAAGCATAGGCATGGAAGTCCCTGCATCAAAACCATCCTGATAACTTTACACAGCATAAAGTTCAAATCATACGTAGCCAGGTATCATGAAACCTCATTAACTATCTAAGATAATCGCCCGCATGTTTTATCTATCAGATGGCACAAAATATCTCCATAGGACAAGTGTAATTCATCGCAGTTACGAGAAAAGCTGGAAGGTAGAATTTAGTCAGTTCACAACTGTCGTCAACGAAAAAACTACTTAACGTGAACGTGACAGAAGTGAAAATGCTTACGATTATCAGGAGCAAAAGGAAGTTCCATGCCACAATAGTCTTCCGTAAGATAGCGATCTTCCGTATGATGCGTTCATAACCAAAGAATTTTTAAGAATTTAGATGGGCAAATCATAGCTATCGTACAGGCCATTTATATTCCGCGTAAGGGTAAATTTGAGTAATACTTCCGATGTTTAGGAGACTTAAGTAATGGATTGACAAACGAGGGAAATTTTAAAATTTGAACAACTATTTTTCTAGGAACTTGCGAGCAAGTTCTTTGTGAATTGGAGATATGAAGTTTAGAACCTATTGACCATCCGAACAGTTAATGAAATATACCATTTTTATAAATTTAAACAATTTGAAATTGAGGTATTCATTATTCTGTTCTTTCAAGAGAGTGCGTTCTTATGAATGCAATCCCTCAGCGACTTTCCGGAATTGTACCCGTTCATAAAGCAAATAACGAATAAAAAGTTACAACTGAATGCTGCGCTTCTGGAAGCGTTCGAGGAATGTCCAGTTCACCCGAAAACCTTCTGTGAAGTGCTTTTACTCGGTTAATTATCTGTAAATGATATATAACAGTTGTTAAAAGTAAAGTTTTGTTTTATTTTGTTTTGTTTGTAAATTCTTAACTTTTCTCTGAATTATTAAGTGTAACATTTTAGCATTAACTCTGACGGTAGCTGGGTATGATTTTGAATTTTCACTACGTTAATTGCCAGAGAAATGACGCGTAAAAGCATAAATCAAAAAGAGGAGAGTATTTGCGAAGCCGACCGACCGTCCTACCAATCGCTTAAGGCACCTTTCGCAGGCGCGCATCTTTCAAATTAAAACGGGAATTAGAGGCCGTGAATTATTCACACGGGTTTTCGGATCGTTGACAGGATTTTGAAGAAAATAAATTGGGAATGACGCATTTTTCCCGAGGATCCGTGTAAACGCGATTCCCATTTGCCGTAATTATAAGCAGCTAGTGGTGCTGGGGACGATAGCTAAAGACCGGTTCGTTGGCGGATCTCCGAGAGCGATTTATTCGCCTCATCGAATCTATCACGACCGTGAAAATGTTTTCGGTTTCCGTCATGTCAGCCTCCCCTAGCTAATACGACATCACCTTTTAAAGAGAGTTTTGCGAGTTAATAGTATTAAAAGGTGAATAAACGAAGAGTAGCAACTTACACAGAAGTAAATCCAAACTTTCGCAAGATAAATTTGAAGACACTGGTACAGATGATAGTTAGTAGCATCCGAGTACGCTCTGACAACATCTTACATTCAACATGTTTCATTGGGAACATTCTCAGATCTAGAAATATAAACAATTTATTGAAGATGAAATAAGGAAAGGATCTGTCACCACACTAGTTACATATGGAGCCCTGTGATCTCGTAATGTTCCCACAGAGAAAATTATTATTGTGAGAACTCAAGTCTCAATCTTACCATTGAGAATGAATGCATAGTCTTCGAAATACATATCCAGCGTTTTATATTTCCGAATTTTTTATGGTTATACGTTTTCTTTCCTATTAGCAATTCTACATCACAGTTCATTTTTATATTTTATTATACGAGTATTTAGATAATAAATTTTTCCATTATTTCATATTTTCTTAGATAAACTGCAGAACGCACTCTTTTTTTATAGCCATAAAATGCTTGCAATAATTCTTAAAATATAACTTAATGATTCTTACTTCTCTAAGAGAAATTAGCTATGGGATTTCGATACACAACTCCACAAAGAAAATACAACAATATGAAAAATGTTCCAAGTCTGGTTAAACTTGGCATGCAGATCGCGAAATTCTTTCTGAAATAACGATTCTTATTTCAAACAATTTTATACGTGTCTAGTGACTGAATGTGCGATATGCAGATGGTATAGGAAATAGTGAGCCTACAATCTCGAAAAAACATTTGTTTACGCAGCATGGCATTGAATAAATGAGTGCCGGAATACAATCAAAACTGTTTTGGAGTATTGCTATCCATATAGTAGCCACAAAGTTCAGAATTTATTTTCCTTCGAGATTGTTGGGCAGTCTTGTCCACAGAATTTCAGTTGCAGAGAATTTGCTGGCCAAGGATTCAGCGGAACACGTTGCTAAGCATGTTAGCTATACATTATGTTGCTGAAAACTTATATTTGGCTATACCCTTAATATAGTATAATGCAGTTGTTAAACTGCTCGATTTGCGTACATAGACGTTAACGGTTAGTGCCCCACGTTGACGAGCTGTCTAATACTAGAAAAAAAGTACAGAGATCACCCAATTGCCACGTCGCGATCAGTCTGCTACTCAGTGCTCACCACTGCGGAGATAAAAACAAGATTCGCCGTTGAACATCACAGGTAGCTAAACAAAACTCAAAGATTTAAGAAACAATAAAGCCTAAGTGATTTATAGTATGTAGATTATAAAAAGTCTATAGCAGACATCAGGACTTTTTTTTTTTTTGCACATTCAGCGCCCCTAATAGACTCAACAATAATCGCTACTTTCTAAGCCGAGTCATGATTAATGTAATTTATAAATGTATAAAGCGCACTCCTCTTGCACTATTTTCTCAATTTACTCTGATAGGAAAAAATAAGAATTTGAAATTCCTGGATGGACCTTCAATGTAGTGAGCATTCAAGTAAATTTGCATATGAATATCAAAACAGGAAATCATAATACAGGGTAAGCACAGTCTTTCCCTGATAAACAAACTTAACAAAAAAACTGTCAGATAGATACATACGGTATTTACCGACTTCAAAAAAAGGAGGTTCTCTGTTTGACCCGTATGTATGTTGTATGTATGTATGTTCGCGATTTTCTCAAAAACTACTGATCCGACTTGCATGGGGTTTTCGCTATTCGACTGAATATTTTTCAGGGAAGGTTTTTGGCCCATGAAGTCGGTTCATTTTTGTTAAAAAAGTTCTTGTTTGTATTATCATCTCCATCTCAAAAAGTTTTAAACTGCTGGTACTGTAGGAGCCGAACCGATGTAGGTAGGCTTAATATCAGTCACATTGAAAATGGCGTCTATGAGAGAGAGAGCTAAATGTGTTATATGGTTTCATGAGAGTAAATCACCGCTTAGCGTTTAGAGGATATTTAGAAATGAGTATGGACACGACCATCTTAATGGTAAGGGCATCAAACGTTGGTATAACAAGTTTATAGAGACAGGAAGCGTTGCTGACCTTTTAAGAAGTGGTAGGCCTAATGTGTGACGACATGACGAAGGTCCTCGTCGTGCCTCAAAGGAATTTGTTGTACTTCAGAGCACAATGTTTAAAGTTCTACACAAGGGGCTTCATTTTTGTGCTTATAAGGTGCAAGCCGTTCAAGTACTGCAACCAAATGACCGCTCCTGCCATCAAGTCTGTGCTGTGGAGATTCTCGACAGCACTGATGACGATAAAGATTACTTCAACGTGTGTTTTCGGATGAGGCCACTTTTTACGTATTCAGGAAGGTGAATAAACACAAATTCGGAAATGTGAGTCTAAAAACCTGCATCTTGTGGTCGGACAGTCCCAAAGTTAACTTTTGGTATAGTCTAATGCAAAAGGTCATTGGTCCTCTCTTTTTTTTGTTGAATCCTTCATTACAGTTTATTCTGACATGCGCAGTGCCATGTAGCACCTTAATTAGAGGAGTATCACCATGGGTAATTTGTCAACAAAAGAACGGTACCCCGCCACATTGGGCATTATCAATTCGTGAATTCCTCGATTCAACGTTTCCCAATCCTACAACATGGCCCCCACGTTCTCCAGACATAACATCCTTGGACTTTCCGATTGAAAAATGGAAGGAAAAATTCTGCGATCTGGATTCGAACCAGGAGCCTCGACTATCATGGCCGACGCCTCTACCAATTGGGCTATCGCAGACACCTGGACAGCCAAGCTGTCTCAAGGTGCCTTAAAGACAACCAAGTTGTCACGGTTGAAAGCCAAATGGGAGACGGGAACCTGGCCCGCAGATCGAGAATTTCTCCACTCCAAACCATCAGAAAGTTGATAAACTCACAAGTAAATAATAATGATTATACTGATTATAATGATAAGTAGAGGCGTCGGCCATGATAGTCGAGGTTCCTGGTTCGAAACCAGGTCGCAGAATTTTTCCTTCCATTTTTCAATCGAAAAATCATTACTTATGCTTGGAGAGTATCTCCAGTTTATAATCATTATTATCCTTGGACTTTTTCCTGTAGATACATATTTAGGATATAATGTTTCCTACACCAGTCGCTGATGTGAACACATTAAAGGCAAGTATAGCGGATGCGATACTGACAGTAACAGAGGATATGTTGGCGAATACGTGGCGAGAAATGGAATATCGTTTAGATGTTCTCAAAGCTACGAAAGGTGCACATATTGCAAGTGTACTAAATATGTGAAGAAAAACTTTTTGATATAAAGATCATAATACAAAAAAAATATCTATTTGACAATTTTTTAAATTTTCTTTACCAGGAAACGACTTTGTGCTCAATCTTTGTTAAAACTACCTTGTAAGAATAATTAAAATATAAAATGTAACTAACTTCCTCAATTGTCATTATATTTTGTTTAAAGAACAATCGGGGAAAGATTTTGCCATAATATTAATAATAATAATAATAATAATAATAATAATAATAATAATAATAAATCAAAGTTGCTTATTTCAACAATTATTAAGTTTAAAGAGAAAAAATAACTAGGCCATTTTCGCATTCCAATATCACGCCAAAGAAATTTCTTCAGCCTAATGAATTGCAATATATCCAGCAATCAATGATTGGCTTCAAAATTGAATCGGCATCTTCCGTTCTCATTTCCTTCAACTAAAAGAGAGCTTTAGTAAGGTTTGAACCTGAAAATAAATCTTTAAAATGGCCTTCTAAATTGAAGTTTCAATTTACTGCCAATTGGGAAAGTTCAGAGTTGACGAAAGAGAGAGAGAGAGAAATAGTAAAAAACGATTAAATGGGCAAGTCTGAAGGGGGTAAGGGAACTAAGGGACTTCAAGGAGTGTTTAGAAATGCAATTCGTTCCCCGCTCCCCCTAAGGATTCAGGTGCACCAAAGCAAGACGTCAGCCATTTCTCGTGATGTTTTGTTTCCATCCAGAATGTCTTCTTTAAATCGTTTTGGTTAGCAAGGGAGTGTGGAGGTGAAAAAAGCCATTGAATTATGAGTAAAATCGAGCTAGGAAATTGGAAGAAACAGAGAATGATACCCCTGAGAGTTTGGAATTGAACGTAAACAAAATAACTCTACAAGAAATGGGAGAAAGAAATAGGAAATGTTTATTTGTTTTTCTCTTCCTATTGAGTTACATACAGATATTACAACTTTTTAAGATTTCTAAGAAAACATTTTTTGTAAAAAAAAAAAATTAAGAAATATCTTGAGAGTAATATTAAAGTATTTTTATATAAATAGCTAAGATGTTTTGACTTTTTATTTGCTTTCTAAAATGAAACTACTATTTCTATTAGAATAATAAGGAAAATGATAAAGAAAATGCTGCGTTAATGCTGGTTGTTCATATAATCGCAATTAAAAATTCATACTGCAGTACAAATAGTAAATGAAATTTTCAGCAGTTAAAATAGGCGTTAGTTGTTGCGTTTGCAAGCTTTACATTTGTATTGTGCCTTAGAAACTTCCTTCATTCATAGAAATCACCCAGTACTCATGGCTTCTAGTGTAGTTTTCCGTTGTCGCTATGTCTTGGTGGAGATGTTCTCCGTTTCATCAATCTCATTGCCTTGATTCTACAAGAAAAATTCAATATCTTATTGCAGAAAGAATTCTTAACAATAACACTGGGTGCTTATAAAAAATGACGCGATTACCAACGTATATCTAAATTTTTTCCATAAGTGTCGTTATTAGGAATATTACGCCGTATCTTTAAAAAATAGGAAAGATAAAATTAGAAAAGGCACAATGCATTCTGAGGGTTGCTTAAGGATAAAGATTTTTCTGTTAACAAAGATCTTTGTGTAATCAAAAATATGTCGGTCGTCTTTTCAGTTCACAGGTAATTTCTGTTACATAAGCATTTTCTCATAGAATTTCACAGGGGAAATTGCCAAAACTCTTCTCAAAACTTCCAGATTTTCTCTACTTACGGCCAAAAGCCTTGTTGATTAACTTTCGTTTAAGTTTTATTCTTTACGACGACCCATACTGCGATATCCAGGGGCGTATTGTCTACAAGTTCACAAAACATTGCTGTTGTGAGAATGTTCGATTCAAAGAGATGAAGATGAGTCCAATGCTTTTTCTCTATACCTTTGAAAACACTACTGAAATGTCCATTCTTTAACACTTTCTGGTTTGATTTGCCCCAAGAAGACAACTTGATCGTTGATCCACATATATTTTTTGATTATTTTACTTATCAGTTCTTTAAAGACCTGGCTTTGTTTATTTTACTTATATAGAATTATAAATTTCATTTTCATCCATCACAAATTTGGTAATAAGGTCTTGACTCAACTGCATTCGCCTCAACTCTTGGATGAGGTGTGTATAAGAGATAATCGAATGAAAACGGATCAGACGCCAAAACGTATTACTGAAAATTGAATAACTGAAAAATAAGCTCCAAAACTGTTAATACATTCATCCCACTTGGAGATAAGATGGCCAATCTCATCCTTGAAGATGGTTGTGGGCGGCTTACGGAACCACATTCACACACGTCTTCAGTTGTCCAAGAACGTGAAAATTACGGGGGGAGGATGTTGAAGAATTTGCCAACCAAATCCCTAAAGCAAATTACTCACCAAGTAGGTTGTCTGTGAGTATGAGAGTGTGTATATGTGTGTGTGTCCCTGCGTGCGTGCGGGGGAAGGGGAGTTCATGAAGAAGGATCATGCCGGTCGATAGCATTGAAGCATATTTTGACGTACATAGCCACTATGAATTTCTCGTCCTCCAACTCCCTCAGCAGTGAAATGCAACCACACTTCTGTTCTTCATTACTCGCCTACATTTGTAATTGTGAAGAATATACGTATCGCTAATTTTAATTCTGCGCAAGAGTACGCAACATACGTTTGTATCATCTTCAATCCCAGTGTTACCAACCTGCGTGCCCTGAGATTTATGCAATGTGACCTTTTTTTATTTGACTACCGATTATATAATAGGGCTTAATGCAATATTTTGAAATATTTCAAAGCTGTTAATTTTTATTAGAGATATTTTCTTAACGAAGCTCATGAACTTTCTGTAATGTAATCTCCAATTAAGCATATTCAGGCTTGTATGCATATTCAGCACTTTGAAAATTTGATCTTTTTACCTCAGAAGCGTTTTCGTTGTTCTCAGTGTCTTTTAACATTAATGTTTACAAGATAATTTCAATCTTTCCTTTTATTTTGTTTAATGCTGATGTATTGTGTAAGTTAATTTTCCCCTTTAAGTTAGATTCAGAAATGAAATCAGAATTTCATAAAATAACTTTGCAATGATTTGTTTGAATTTTCTTAAACTTTTATGTGCCCTGAATAGGAGGATGACGCCTACACAAGTAAAATTCACATTAGAGTACAAAAAATATATTTGAACATCTTCGATTGTAGCAAAATTTGATTTAAATATTGAACATCCATATCCAAAAGTATGTTTAATTTATTTATAAAGTTCAAATCAGATTTTGTGCTTCTGTCAAAAGTTTCGTTGCATGTACAGTATAATATAACTTTCGGGAAAAAAGCGTCATATTCTCTCTTATTGCAATATATTAGCAGGTAACTGAGTTGAAATATTGTACTAAGTTTGAAGAATGTTAAGATAGGGTGTAAGGAATGTTGTCCGAGACTCCTTACGCACTTTTGGCGATTGCGCCTCGGCACTAATTGGGTTTGCTCTAAGGCCTCGAGGAAGAAGAACTACACTCCGCCCACTTAGCCATCTCCTTCTGTTTGTCTTTAGCTATGTTTGTTTTCGAAACCCATTTTATGCCTTCGTTGTGACACCTGGAGACTTCAACCCTTTCATTGCAAGAATTCCGATAAAGCGAGAGCACTCCCGTAACTTAATAGACAAAGCTCGAGTTGAGAAAACTTTTGAAGGCGTTAAAATGGAGCGATAAGTCCTTCTGGTTATTGATCTTTAAAAGTGAAGTTTGTTAGGGAATTCATTTGCAAGCTTAATAAAGCTTCATTTAGGAATTCTGAGATAGTAAAAAATCTAAACGATTATGTTATGCATTCTAAGAGCATCACACATGTTAAGAGCTTTCTTTTTCCGGAAGTAATATCAATATCTTATGGCGGGTTTGAAAACTCCTGTTGCTATAGGGTTGATCAATTGAGACGTTATGTTGATCATTGCTCCACCGAGGCCGGACAACATTAGCGTTAACATCCAATAAAATTTACCCCCACAGACATAAATTTCGCCTACAAAGGACGTTGCCACAAATTGACACTTTAAGAGGTGTACTTTGTGGAGGTCGTAAACGATTCCGGAAAGGCCATATAACGTGATTATAACCATTACTACAACAAATATTATGCGCTTCCATTTTTATTGATGCTTTTAATTATGTGATTAGTAGAATGAACGAACTTAAATAGAAATGGTAATACTTCATCATGTCGTGGAGGTTCAAGTTCTAATGCAAGTAGGCTATTTATAATGATAAAGTGCTTCCGGTAAAAAAGAAGGAAAGAGGTTTTATGGAAGGTGTTTATTGGAAGATGTAGTGTCGCAATTAAATTCAGAAAGACTGTAAAAATGATTAACACTAATAGTTTTTAATGCATCATTACTAAGTAGCCGAAGCATGGAGCTGCCAATTAATTTTGCTTTGGTCGTCTATCTGTCTGCACCATTTATATCGCCGACACTTTTTAACCTAGAAAAGTTAAATTTGACATGCTGATCCCTCTAAGGAAAACGTACAAGACCATGAAGTTTAGACCAATTTTCTTGAACATGTGCTTCCGTTAATTCTCCCATACTTTGCCTGAAGAAGTTTATTGTTTACTTAGACTCACTTCTCTGGAAGCTAATAACTGTAGATAACATAATTTAGTGCTTATAGTCTTAATTATAAAGTACTATTCAACAATGAAGATATTTTCTATAAAATATTAAAAACACCAAAAGCAGGCTGACATTAATATACAAGGTGTTTACTAAACATACGACAAAATTCAAGGGGTGATTCTTTTGTCCTTTGATGAATTTCGGAATGCCGCCTTGTTTCGAAGATATAAGGCGATAAAGGTTTTTCAATAAAAACAATACGGGGATCTTTTAACAACATTATGTTACTAAAAATGACTGGGTTTTTTTTGAATTCACACTAGGTTAGTGCAGATATTGAAAACCCGTGGATTTCATACGTAATGCTGATTAGGTCTCGTGACTTGTCATTTTCTGGCTTTAAAAGTTGATTTCGTCTTTATTTTCTGTCTTTGATAGAGAACTTCACTGACAAAAACTTTAATTATCATATATGAATGACTATACGAATGCCGAAATGACTGACATGCATTTCATGTATGGACTTGCCAACAGAAATTCGTTACGGTCTAGGCGGCTGTACAGTGAACGATTTCCCAGGCACATTTAAACGTAATGGAGGACCAGGAAGGCCAATGACATAAGAAGTACAAGAAAATGTCCTGAACATAGTAGAAGAAGATCCAGGTATTTCTACTAGAAAAACTGGAAACGATTTGAATTTAAGTAACGGACTGTGTGGAAAATTTTGAAACATCAGTTTGTTTTACCGATGTCGCATTCAACGCGTTTAGGCACTTATGCAAACCTTGTTTCAAATCCCTCAACTACTGGCACTGATTCTTTTTACCGATGAAGCAAATTTCTCAAGAAATTCAATAATGAATTTTCAAATTAACCATGTGTGGGCTGAATAAAATTCACATGAAGTACGTGAAGACTGTTGTCATTATCATTTTTCATTGAACTTTTGGGTTAGAATTTTGGGTGACTGGCTAATGGACCGGTTTTTCTACCAAGAAGACTTATCTTGGATTTTTTCCTTTGGGGCCATCTGAAATCGTTAGTTTACCCAACTCCAGGGGAAAATGTAGAAGATTCGAGAATTCGGATAGTTGATGTGTGTAATGCAATAAGGAAAAAACCCTGGTGTTTTTGAAAGAGTTCGGCATTCAATGAGGAGAAGATTGGATAAATGCATCGTAGTTGGTGGTAGTCATATTTTTCAGTTATTGTAGATTAAGAAGCTTTACATGTAATAGCAGGTATTAAAATATTGTTTTGTCGAAAAAAACCTTTATCGCCACGTATCTTCAAAACAAAGCGGCATTCCGAAAATCATCACCGGAAAAAAGATTCTTAAAATAACCCAAAGAATCACTCCTTGACTTTTTGCTGTATGTTTAGTAAAGACCCTGCATATACATGGTAAGTCACTTAATACACAAGCACAGACTGTTGCCCCCATGTGCAAAAAACTTTGCTTTACACTAAAAATTGTTTGAAATTTTGAAATTCTGACTTTGGATTCTTAAAGACCATTGAAAAATAGAATAGAAATGTCTGTATGACCCACCCTCTATCTCTCTGTCTTCATCGATAAAATTGGGTTCATAACTTTAAAAGTTTCACACTTTCAGGTTCTCTATGTCCTAAACGGTTGGATCAATTGAAAAAATACAAATAATAAAACATTTCTCAAAAATTGTGTATAATCTGAATATACCAATCCTATTTAAGATTTCAAAGTTACCCTCCCTCCCCCTTCTCTCACAAAGGGGGGGGGGAGGCAAATTTTTCGGGTAATGAATTACACCCGCGAAATAGTTCACTTTTTATTTCGGACTTTTTTTTCGTAGGATGCTTTTTTTCGAGATATTTGAAAATTCCACGTAAATGACTCACCTTGTATATGGGTCCAAAACTGGATATACATATATAGCTTTAACAAATGAAAAACTTGTATCACGTTTTATACAGACATCAAGGGATGAATATAAGACACTTTTGACTTCCACAATTACAACAGGGACTCTAAATAGAGAAAAATAGTAAAGAAAATT